>JAMKCH010058041.1:0-50787 GCA_023653785.1 Ophioderma brevispina | reverse complement strand
TAATGCAATTTATTTATTTATTTACAAACATTCTTTATAGTGCATTTGACATTGTAAAAGGCAAACATGATTGTGACCCTAAGATCTTGTATGTTAGAGGCGTTCGACCAGGCAACAGTGAAAGCATATCATCTATTTACATGGACACAGTGGGTTATGCAGTGATCGCATTGGGTGGACTGATTGCGTTGGCGGGTTTACTGTGCATATGCCTACTATTTGAAACATGGGACAGGTAAGGACAACTGCGCTGAGTAAGGTTGTAGACTTGTAGAGAAGTGGTGTTTATGCACAATTTCTATTCAGATTATTTTGTACAAAAACCATATGGATTGAGTGTAGATGTCTGAATGGTCGTTGTTGGATTAACATTTGCACTATGTACCGTGTGCTTTCCCATTAGTAACTTGTAACCATTTGCCATGATGGTGTTGGGAAGTGGGTAAATGAAATTGCATTGTACATTCGCAGTTGCACCCAGATTGCACAGCAGAATTCCTAAAAGATATCTGTTCGCAAAGAACACCTGTCCATCTAGATTCGCATGCGTACAAGTGGTAGATTTTGTTGAATAATTAGTAAACGACGCATATTGGATCCGGACACCAAATCCCAGATCTGTGACAAACAAAACAAAAGAGCTCTTTCATCAGGTTTCGATAACCGATAACAAAATTCAAAACCTTTCCAATGAATTTTACAAAGAAATGTATCATTATAATGTTTAATTAACATTGTTTAGCATTTTAAAATTGATTTTAATAATCACAGATATTTTCATGACTTTCATAATTTTGCTTCGCTCTTTGTCAAACAGGACACAATTTACTCATACCAGTTGTCAACACATTACTTCCAGACGGTTAGCTATAGCTTGATCATTCTTGTTGTGAAGATGATATTGCAAGCTTCCTTTCTACCTTTCTTAGACTGAAAGCTGATGATTTATTTTGATGTAATGGTATCCATGCAAGTTGAAAATCATCATAGAAAATCTTTTTGTATTTCTTGCAAGTACCTATTTACAGTGTTTCCTGATGACATTCCATTTTCAGCATGCAGCTGAAGCAAGGTCAGTTCATTGCTGCTAATGTAGACAGCTGGTCAACAAAGTCAACCGACGAGGATGTTGAGAGTGCTGTTAATCTGGGCTACGACCCTCAATCTGTGTAAGAGATGTTACGTTACATAGATAGCTTGGAGGATCTGTTATTCTGAACCTTTTACTAGACCGGTTTTTCTTGGAAGCACACGTCTCTTTGTATCCCAAAAGCAAAATGCTGCTGATAGTTGTAAATCTGTACTGTAAATTTTTAGGTAGGTGTCTTGGGTTTACTACTCAAGTTTATTAAACAAATTTAATATGTTTTGGTCCGTGACCACTGATTTGCAATTAAATGGATACATGTTTTGGATTTGATGCTAGGACAACGATGCCATCAGTTTTTTTTTGCCCCCTTTGCAATTTGTGGTCTTGTTTTAAACTAATTGGCTCACCGTTGAAGTGCCACAGATTGAAACCACAAGGAAGTTGCATTTGCCCTTCACAATGTGGGCTTCACCTTAATTGCTCCAATTTAAAGAATTTTTTGTATAACAATAGACCTGATGTGTGGACTATTGCACATCAGGGTGTATCCCATTGTTTCTCCCGCCATATTGGGCTAAGGCGAAAACCACCTTCCTGTTGTTTCAATCGGCAACTCGGACCCGCTATCCTGTGATAGGTCAGTGTACCTACCCATTAACCTCTCAGTTCTATGTAAGGGATTCCATCTTGGATTCAGAACCATTTCATGGATCCACGAGCACTCATATAAGGCAAAAGACAATCTGTATTTAAGAAATTGTTGTGTTTTTTACCTACCGTCCCTAAGGAAAATCTGACTATCGCCGCAAAAAAGTGAGGTAGCAGATTTTCGTTGTCAGATCTAGGAGCAATTTCACACAACCCAAGGCAGGGTCCGCTCTGTGATTTTTGTCAGTTGCGTTTTGAGGAAGCAGTGTTTAATGGCGTTAGGGATATAGGGACCAATGCATGGAAGTGGAATATACTTGAATCTGGAGATTATCTTTATAAAAATGTCGTGTAGAAAGTCAGACCTGACTTTAATCTCAGTTGTCCTGGCAACATGACAGTCATGCAATAGTAATATCTCACCCATTGATAATGATGATATTATCGGCTTGAAAAGCTTTTAAAAAAGTTTTTCTGTTTATTTTAAAAGCACTGACATAGACACTGTCGCAACAACCTTTTGTGACAACTGATGGAAGGAAAATTGTCATGAAGGAGGGGGATGAACCTCGCTATGTCGAAAAACTGGCTTTGTACGATGATGAACGTCGTGCTAAACCAGTTACAGCTGCTTGCTTATGTCCCAATAATTTATTCTCGACAGTTGCAATCAGTATATCTTTCGTTCAGACTGAGTATATCGACTACTGTTTCAATGTTAACATTTGCAAAATGCTTCTTGCCACACACCTTTGATAGTTTTCCTGTGTATGGACAAAAAGTCCTGGAGCATGGGGACCGGATGGGGGTCATTGCGGATACTAAGCATTCGTCGTGTGAATGCAACAAAGTCGTATCCTAATGTTCATGATTTACAGGAGAAGCATTTTTGTGTTCATTTCGGTTGTGAGTTTTTCGATTGAAAAAAAATAACCATCGATAACATTTTTTATAAATAATTATGACAGAACAATTCAAATTTAAGTGCAACAAATCGTATCTACACCTAAATAGGCCTAATAGCCTAATAGAATCTCCCATAAATTGAGCCTATCTTGAAAATACCTTTTTCAATTATGCGTTTAATTCACTTTTTTTTTTTTTTTTTTTTGGGGGGTAAAATAATACGTATTGAGTGAGAAGAAGGTCGTAACTACATTTTTTGATTTATTATTTATAGGGGGCTTTTATGCCAAAATTATCATAGATTGTTAAAAAATGAAAATGCCTTTTGCTAAAAAAAATGGGATATTTTTTATTACACACCTTTTTTAAAACCATTGCTTTACAAAAAACAAAACGGCGTATCTAACCTAACTATTTTCCGTCTATTGCAAACAAAGAAGTCGTACTGGTAGATACGACTGTTGGCTGCACAACATGGGAAATTTCAATTTTGAGGTGCAACACAGTCATATTTAACCTAAATGGGGCCCAATTTTAAAGCCTAATACTCTGCAATAAAGTAAGAACTCTCACTTGAAATAATATCAAATTATATTATGTCCTAAATGACCTCCTTTTTCATAAATCTTTTTTTTAAATTTAAATTTTTAAGTAGAAATTTGTCAGTTTTACGACTTGTTGCACTCACATGAACGTATTTTAGGAAAGTTTTACTTTATTCTGGAGACATCACGCTTTCTGACAGCTGCGCTGAGTAAGGTAGACAAGTGAAGTTAAGTAAACGGTGTTTGTGGGAGGCAATGATAAGAAACCTAGTCTTATCCTGATTGAGTTCATGACTAGCATCCATTGCTGAACTTCCATTACGCATTTTGCATTTTAAACAAGAAGTAACCAGAAGCCCTCACCAGAGGGTGGGATTAAGTGCACATATATGCTGGATGTCCATACACTACTATGAAACTGAATACCATGCTTTCTTAAATGTCACCATACACCTCTCTGTTTCGTCGTTGTCTGGCGACGAACGGAAACCGTAGAGGAGTGTCCTACCTCCCCCCACCCACAGCTTTTGGATCGGGTTTTTACAACACCAATTGAATTTGAATACATGTATTAGTTTTTAATTATTTCGTTCAAATTTTAGGACAGAAGCAGACTGGATGAAACCAATTGGTCGAATCTCCACCACTTGAAGAAACAACTTGGAAAACGCATTATTTGAATCCCCCGTAGTATATATAATTTGGTCAATTATTTCAAGCGTTCCAAAAAGAGGGGCGAAAATTTTAAATTATTAGCCCTGTTTTAATCCAAACATATAGTCTAATGTTTACATTATAACAGAATCTTAAGTGATTAAGCCACATCCGTCACATCATATTGATTTTTAGTCAAGCCAACTCCTTCCTCATTTCTATAACTATTGTCTGAGCGACACTAACGAAGTTCAATAGATAATAGGCTTTCGTATTGAAGCTCAGAAATGACAAATGAAATTAAAAAAAATATCCTTGTGCCATATGAAACTTTTGCTTTACATGCGCAGACTGATTCCCCACTTTAGAACTCATCATGGACGTCTTTTATGACACCCGCATGACTTGAAAGTGCCTTTTACCATCCAGGTCCCAACAGTAGCTCGTGTGAGAGTTGGTGACAAAGATGAACTTCCCCCCCTATACACCCGAAGGTAGTGTCGATCTAGACAAAGACTCCCATGTGAAATGCTGCACACACAGATGATGAGGATCCGTCTAAGCAAGTCATGATGGAACAATACGAGAATGCGCCATATGAAGTGAAAAGAAGGGTCCGGTTATAGTGTTGACATTATTGGTGTAACGAAGAGGATAAGGCATCTGTAGAAGAAACGATGCCACCACTTCTGGTCGTCATACCCCTGTATGAAGTTTCATTCCTATCGAATTTCCTCCTGGTGCAGATAAAGATGATCCTTCTGTTGAATCTGAAGCAAATAAAACGTCAGCTCCCCCACCTCCACCCCT
Source organism: Ophioderma brevispina (assembly GCA_023653785.1). Taxonomy (NCBI): domain Eukaryota; kingdom Metazoa; phylum Echinodermata; class Ophiuroidea; order Amphilepidida; family Ophiodermatidae; genus Ophioderma; species Ophioderma brevispina. Next base: position 46,134 of record JAMKCH010058041.1, on the reverse strand, counting down.
CCACCACCGCCCACCCTCCACCACCTTCGAATTCACTCAAAATGAAATTGATGCCATGCAGTCGCAGCTTATTGACCAAATGTCTGCTGGTCAAGACGAGTTTCCTCCTCCTCCCGATTTTCAGCAATGGAGAGGAACCTGCTTTGTTTCCCCAGACGCAAGGAGGACGCATCTTCTTGATGTGCATAAGCAATATTTTTAGATAGATACATGTGGACAATATATTCGATCAATAATCATGTCATTTAGTAAAAAACCGTGGGCTATTGAAGGATTGAATGCTGTCCATTTTTATCTTTGATGGCCATGTTGTTGGCTCGTGGCTTATTCTGCATATCTATTCTTAATACCGGGGTCTGTCTTATCTATCTGGCTATCTATCTGTCTGTCTATCTGTCTTCATATCTTAAAGTCATAACAAGGTCATCAGGGGTATTCAAGAAGGCCAAGGGGAGGTCAAATTGGTTTAAACTTTGTTCTGCCGACGAAACTGGTGGGGCGGGGTAGTTGAGGCCAACAATTTTAAAGGTCACGACAAGCTCAGAGGTCATGGCCAGGTCAAAGGCACCGCGAAACCTGAGGGTCATTCATGTTTGGCCAGGTGATCGCGAAGCCCAGGTGATTGCGAAACCCGGGGACCGCCTAGTAACTGCTTAATTCGCCGTGGTTCCCTCGTATCGTGATTTCCCTGGTTAGCAAAAGTCCGAGATGTTTGTGCTCTATGTAATCCACCTATACGGCTGGTTATTGATAGGGAACACACCTTTCCCTTGGAATTTTTGAAGTGTAAAGTAACACAACTAACTTTGCAATTTAGATTTGTTCCTATGATAAACAAATTTTAAAATCGAAATATTTCCATCCACCTGAACCATATATTATATCCATGATTAACTAACACGACAAATCAATGATATTTGCCACATTAACTATATTGCGGTTTTAGGTGCGGTGGGATGAATGCTCTTACTAGTATATGTATATATATTTTGTTTGAATTTGGTTGATTTTTATAGAATTTAAATTTTCGTTTTTGTATAATTGTGTGTGTGTGTTGTTTGTATCTCGAATGTTTCCTAATATCGTGAAGCTAAAAATCACCTGGCATAATTAATGGGCTCATAACTGATAGATCAATGAAGAAATTGCACTGTAATACATCAAGAAACGAGTGTCTAATTCGAATGTGCATGATATTCCTAATTTAAAATATGATATGTTTTTGACTCCCGGATATATGACAGAATCATAACGGATTGGAGAAAAAAATAAATGACCGAATATCAATGCACATATTAACACGCTAGCCAGGATAGAACCAAATTTGTTTTGTAATGACAATTTTTCTATACTATCAGAAATTTGCAATAAAAAAAGATAAAGGAATGCCTTATAGAACGATCTCATAGTTTTACATAATTGGCCTGCCCAGGGACTCATTTAATATAATTCGAATCAGTAACTTACAATCACTACCGGGATATAACTTGAATATACGGAGCATATCGTACAAGTGGTGTAGTCTTTAATGTACCCGAAACAGTTGACTGCCAAATCAGGAAAGACCTAAAACAAATCACGCCATAACTACGAATCCTGCTTTATTGAAATTAACCGAACAAATCAGAAAATTATACTAGATTTTATTCACCGGTCTCACCTCAATTGATCATTTTAGAGAAGAGTTGAGCACAATTTTGTACAGTATAATAAACAAGGACAAAATTGTATCTTTTGATATTTAATATTAGATTACTATTAACTAGTAAGAGAAGATTTAAACCAACTCACTCTTGCCAACTATCACACAACCAACTATAATTACTGCTCCAGTGCCAACTTTGATAATATTTTTATCTTACTGATTTTTTCCTTCAAGCGATAATATAAAAGACACATAATCATTTACCAAATATTTTATCATCTGGTTATGATATAACAAGAAGAATTTAGTGCAATGATTGTCAATCCTTTCAGAGGAATACACTGATAGTAGTGTTACTCTCACCTATCTGTGGAAAATGATTAACTAAAGGTTATAAGCCAGCTTAATCCTAAATAAAAGTCCTGGACACTATGGATTTAACGCAACTACCATAGTAAAAAAGGGAGCCATTGAAATAAGAGCTGTAAGAAATATTTAAAGCCATACTAGGCCATGTTTATATCTAAGATCCTTGCTGTTATGATCTCTTTTAGACAAGTTAACATCCTACTTCCCTTCTTTTGTTTGCCCGCGAATCGTTATGGCCCCATATAGTATAACTCTAACATTACACTTGCCCAGTGTGTACCAGTCAGTCCGACCTATTCAAGATACCATGCCCTAACATGTTTAACAACATTGCTGTTAACTGTTCTATACATACAAGCTTGCTATATCGATTTACATCATACTAATGGCAAACCTACCACCTGTATTTAATGATTAATCTAAACATCCAATCGTCATTCTACGAGAAATGCTGATAATTATAAACTCGTCAAACAAAATCCCCCCCCCGAATTCGCATCAAAATCACATCACATGGTGCTAAGGTATGGAATAAGTTAACTACTGATTGAAAACACAACGACAACTGAATCATTCAATGTAAAGTTAAAGAGAGTAGCATAGTGTTTTTTATGATTAATGCTCTAATAATATCGCGCCATGTTCTTTTTCAATACAGTACTAACTAAATGTTTATAGCACTGTTTTTGTTGTTCGTGTTGACTTCATTAAAACATTTTCGGAACGATTCGTTAATTCGGAAGAGATTTTGTTGCCTTATCACAGCTTTGTATCCAATAATATCAATATAGGTGTGGTTCAAATTAAAGTGCCCATTCGAGAAGTTTGGGGAAGAAGGTTTGAGGTTTTTGCTTGTACTTTCAGGTTTCTTAACAAGATTTTTTGGTCCAACCATCGGGTGGGGAAAATTAGGGTACTCTCGCTAGAGGGGCGTTTTTTTTTCAAAAGGCCGCCAAACTTCGAAAAGGGAATATTAAAGCTAAAAACCGCAATCCTCATAGTTATATGAAATACTTTTGGGGTATTTCTAATGCTAATTATTGTGTAATGGCTATTCCAATAATTAATATTTACGGAAGTACCCACAAAGGGCAATTTTTCAAAATGGCTGCCAAATTTTTTATTCTGTATAATAGCCTTTTTTTGGGCCGTTGGTCAATTGATTATTGAATCAAGTATAAATCAAAGTTATGATGTTTTGGAAGGTATTTTTTATATTTTCAAGGATGATGAACAAGATATTTTTGGTCGAACCTCGGAGAATTGCGGGGCACGCTCGCTAGAGGCGTTTTTCAAATGGCCGCCAAATTCCAGAAAATGGTATATTTAAGCTAGACACATAGATATATGAGAATCTAAATGAAATCAATTTTGATGTATTCTGAATGCTCTCTATTATATATGATATTTAATAATTTAGGATTTTGTAGGTACCTTTAGAGGGCGCTTTTTCCAATGGCCGCAGAATTCCAGAAAATTGCATATTAAAACTAAAAACGCAATCTAATATTCCAAATGAAATCAAACTCGGTGTTTCTAAATGCTAGTTATTGTATTATGCTATGTCCATAATTAGAATTTACGAACGTGGGGAAACCTCGATATAGGGCGTTTTCAAAATGGCCCGCCAAAACGCAGAAACCACATATTAAAGTATTTAACAGCTATCTGAGAAGAAAAAATATAATAAAAAATACCGCAAATGAGATCACGTTACTACTCTTAGATGGCATATTTAGCTAATAAGCCAGTTCTGTAAATTTGGTTCCACATTGTAGCTTAGAGTGTTCTTCGTGCTTTGTATCAAATAAGTACCAACATCCCCATTATAACGTCACTATGACGTCATATGTTGAGGAACGTACGAAAATATTGAATATAGGGGGAAATTGATATTTCGCAATGTAGCGACTCAAACACCATATTATACTCAATGCCTCATTATAAAAACTAAATCAATTTCGCTCAAGTAGAGCCAAACCTCCAGTGATTTTCGTTACTGAACAACCCATTCCTGTAATTTGGTACCCCGACAGGGTAGCTTAGATTTTCTTTTTCTCTATTGAGGTATCAAATAAGTACCTAACATCCCCATTATGACGTCACTATGACGGCAATTTTGAGGAACGTACGAAAATATTGAATATATGGTGGAAATTGATATTCGGCAATTTTAGCTACTACAAAACTTATAGCACTAAAATGCAGGCAGGGGGTCTCATTATACTAAAACTAATCAATTTCCATCAGTAGAGCCAAAAACCGCCATGAAAACGGAGATTCCTAACATTTTGGGCGAAAATTGAATTTTCCCCCCCCCCTTTTCTGAAATTTTTAAATTGACCATTTTGCTATCTGCTAATTGTAATGACGTCCATTGTGACGTAAGGCGAGGCATGTGGTACTTATTTTGGTAATCAATGAACAGAGGAGTACCATAGCTATCTATTGGTAACCAAAATCAAGTGCCTATGATGTTTCTGTGTTTTGCTAGGCCCATGTTTTGGTACTTCTATCCCGAAAAGGGGGAGGGGGGGGGGTGCCACCTCCATCACTTTGGGATCACCCTGTATCTTACCCATAACCCGGTGTGGATGTTTGGGGGTGATGTGTGTTTTGGATGATGAAAGGAGCGGAAATGTCAATGACAAAAGGTTTTTTCGCAACAGACGGGGAAAAAAAACCGGAAAGGTGGGTGAACCACCTCCTTTCGGTAGACGAGGGTTAATATGTCATTTTCTGGCATTTTGGCAGCCATTTGAAAAAAAAAGCGCCCTCTAGGGGCATTCTCATTAATCTTTGTAATTGAAATTAGCTCATTAAGAAAAACCTCAAAATGATTTCATTTTGATTCTTGATAGCTGTTATTATACTTTAATATGCGGGGTTCTGGAATTTTGGCGGCATTTTTGAAACCGCCCTCTATCGAGATTTCCCAAGATTTCTCAGAGGTTGGACTTAAAACAATCTTGTTAGCATCCTGAAAATATAAACAAATACTTTCAAATATCGCACTTTGATTATGCTTGTATTTGATAATTAATTAATTGATATCATTTTTTACGTTAGATAGCTGGTTTTAGCTTAATAGTCATGTCTGTAATTTTTGCGGCATTTTGGAGTTGAGTTCTCTAGATTTCCAGACGTGCGCATAAAACATGTTTTAAGCATCCTTGAAAATATAAAAAAAACATCTAAAAATCATTCCTTTATTATATTTGAAATTTGATAATAATTGAAACACCCCCCAAAAGGCTTTGTATGGACTTTACAGCCATTTAAAAAAAAAACGCCCTCTAGGGGTAACTGATCATAAATTCTAAGATTTGGAAAAATAGCATACTCATAATTTAGCATTAAGAAAATTACACCCAAATTTATTTTATATTAACTCTTCGATAGACTGTTTTTAGATTTTAATATGCCATTTCTGGAATTTTGGCGGCCATTTTGAAAAGCGACCCTCTACAAGTCCTTATCATAAATCCTAATTATTTAAGTATCTTCTAAATAAAGAGCATTCAGAAAGACCCACAATCGATTTCTTTGGGGGTTCTAAAGCAGAGATAGCCATTTCTAGCTTAAATTATACATTTCTGAAAATTTTGGCGGCCATTTGAAATACGCCCTCTATGCGAGGAGTTCCCCACATTTCCAGAGAGGTTGGACAAAATAATCTTGTTCTGAGCATCCTGAAAATGTCAACCAATACCTTCAAACATCTTCACTTTGATTTATACTCGATTTCAAATAATACTTAATTGATAACGGCCCAAAAAGGGCTATTATAACTAAATTTAGTGCAGCCATTTTGAAACATCGGCCCTCTACGTGTACATCATCATAAATTCTAAATTATTGGAATAGCATTACATAATAATTCAATTAAAAATCCCCCACAATTATTTTAAAATTAACTCTTAGATAAGCTTGTTTTTATATTTAGCTTTAATATGCCATTTTCTGGAATTTGGCGCCGATTGAAAACGCCCGCTAGCGAGAGTTCCCCACATTTCCCATAGGTTGGACCAAAAAATCTTATTGTCACACAACCTTTAAGTCAATAAAACACTTCAACCTTCCACAACTTCTAGAATGAGGGCTTTAATTTTGAACCCTTGTCTTTTACGTGGGTATGGCTTGAAGCCAACATGTTTGCAAGGCATTTTGCCTGAGACGCTCGCCATTCATACTTGCAATCCGTTATTTGAATGCGACCAGAACCTATCGTGTAATTTTTCTGTTGCATTGGCCACAATAGAAAAGTTCGATTATTGATCCCCGCCACAGCCCCCCCTATAAAGCGAAATTCTTAAACAGCTGTGAAACAATGTAAGGCATTGCAAGTGCTGATGCCAGGGTTCAATTCGCGATTGAATCCCCTTTATACTCGCGTTGGTTGCTGGGCAGATCACCAAGCAGGCATACGCCAGAACTACTTTTTTTCAAGCAGCTGCCAGTGTCCCCAATCACTGTCATCATTATAGCGTTCACAAACACACTGAATCTGAGACTATCTATTTGATCCTTCAGTCATTTTATCAATACCATACACCATATTGGCAGTGACCAGTCAAAAGTTGCACTCTCTTAAGGTCTCAGGAAATGAAGTATGATAAACCTACTCTAACTCTTTGTGAGAACATTCAATTGCAATAAACAGGACCAGAAAAAGAATTACACACAGCGACATCATTGTAAACTATTGTATCTCAGTGTCATGAATAGATTTTCTTTAACTCTCTGATGAATCAATGGTACCGGACAAATGATGTCAATCATCACCCAGCCCACCCAAAAATAGATGCTTTCGGTCCCGCCTCCTCGAGGAATTGACACAAACCACATCATTTATTGCATTTCCTGGTACTTTAAGCTATTCACACGGCCGATTTCCAAACTGCTCAAGACAGGTGCCGAATTGCCATTTTTTCGAAATCGGGAGCATTTTTTTTTTTCATGTGTACTTTTGGCAAGGTCTGGGACTTTCTGTACAAATCTTCTTAATATTTTACCGATTATTGTTTGCTAGAAAACCGCTTCATACTGTTCACAACTGGTTTCAGATTAGCCATTTTTTCGAAAATCGTGAGTAGTTTTCCTTTTAACAGGTGTAGTTTTGGCCAGTCTGGGACTGGTCCTTTACAGTCTTTCTGAGTCTTATGTAGTCCGGGCGCAACGTGCACCTGCAACATTTTTTTTCTTGCAGCTTCAAAAAAATCTGGCGTGGTTTTGGGAATCGGGAAGGTCGGCTTGAACACATGAGCGGTTTGGAAGCGGTAGCCGATGAGTTGGCGCGCATTACGAGTGGTTGGTGTGCAGTGGAAAGAAGGAAGATCGGTCGGGCAATGAGTAGGCTCCAAGCGGGAGGAGAAGAGATGCAGCAACCTGGACATGTTAACCGGCGATGAACTCGGCTCGGTACGTCGGCGACTACAGAAGAATAGTCGCCGAACTTTGCAGTCTTGAAGGCAACATGTCACAACTTGTGCTATCGTGTTAAGGTCTGCGACTGATTGGGAACTGAAATGTGATTTGTGATGCTATCGCGTACTGCTAGTCGATTGATCATTCCTCTTGTCTTGTATATTTTGTAAGTTTGAAACAAGACTGCCAGCCGATTTTGAAAAAAAAAGTCTGTGTATGTTGGGAGGATGGGTGGTTGGGTCGCGTCGCGGGTTGTCTTCTAGTGACTGTAGGCTACCTTTATTGGCGTCAACAACTCGGAGACCAATCGACAAGCAGTCTTGACAGCGACATTGCACAACTTGTGCCGTCATTTCAAGGTCGGCGACTGATCGGGGACTGAACAATTGGCGCCGCCAATTAAAATGCTTGATCTTGTTGATTTTATGATGCTGTCGCCTACTGCTAGGCGTTTCAGCATCCCTTGTCTCGTTGACGACGGGGAATCTCGCAGACTAATCAAGCCTGGTCGGGATAAAAAATGAAAATTTTGCAAGTTTGAACAAGACTGTAGCCGATTTTGAAAAAAAATGCGGTCTTGTGTAGTCGGGAAGAGGTTGGGTCGGGAGCTGTCTTCTGCGTGACTATATCTTTAATTCACAGACATGCCAGATGATTTTGAATATTAAATTAAAATGATGAATCCTGACCCGCGTATCATCATGCCACGCATGTGACATGTGACGAACATCCCAAAATTCAAGCCAGAAATGAAGCCTAAATTCACAAATTCACGCTGAGAGTTAGTGGACATGCACCTCTTGTCTTAATCTAGACAAGAACTTACCCCGGGAACTTGCCATGACAAATTGACAAGTCATGAAGACACCTCCAAAATATTGCACAATTGAGGCTAAACTTTGGGAATTTCGGCCGAACCATGGCTGAACGCATGAACGATGCAATGAAACTACGTGTACTACAATACAACATCGTTCACTAGAATGACTGTAATTCGCATTCGCAGAGTACGTATCTATCCAGGCTAGCTATATTTTTCTGAAATGCTCAAATCAAATACTTTTTATTTAAAAATCTTTACATTAATTGTGCATGGACTGGAATGAGAAAACTACCGGTAATTACGATGTGTATCAGTCCGCAGTAGACTGCTTTTTTAAACCAATGAGAGTGTAAGTTTATGTGGATTGAACGATTATGACTCATGGATGTGACAAGCATGGGGTGACGTAGGGATTCAATATTTTGTTAAATATGTATTGAAAACAGAATTTATTTCAAGTATCGGAGAAATCGTGACGCTGTTTAAGAATGAGAATAAAGATGTGATTTTTTTAATCGGCGCTGTACCTCGTCGAATTGAATCCGGTGTAAAAGAAGATATGGTCAAGCAGGATTCATAGTCCGGGCTCCATAAACGACAACGGAATAAAGCGTGAAACTAATGTTACGTGGAGAGTCACCTGAATCGATTGCCCTATTCTTCACCATTGTTGCCGGACTGTGAGACCGAAGGACTATATCTCCTGCCACACCGGGTTCAATTCGACGTATACAGCGCCGATTCAAAAAATCATATCTTTATTTTCTAAGTGAAGTCGGTTAGATTGATTACACAGATTAACTGACAAAAACACCAATATATGAACAGGCAAAGACATAATACGTCGTCATAATCTAGCAAAATCGTGGATCATCTGCGCAATGTCTGTATGAGCATGGCTATCACCAAACATTACATTTACTTACTCAAAAGTGAATGAGATTTATTAAAAGTTAATTATGCCATATTTTAAAGCTTTATCTGAAATAACAGACACTTGCACGTATCTACTCCACTATATATTTGGCTTTTTACATTTGTTTTAGTAAAACATATCCTTATATAATATATACCGTGTGTCCGCCCAAAAAACGCAGCACCAAGTTATAATGTAATACTGTTAGTTAACGTTCCTGAAAAAATCATAGTGATAGAGTCAATAGTTTTTAAGATATGACCCCAACAATCAAGTAACTCGTAGGACCCATTTCACATAAATGAGGAGCTGGTATCCACAAGAGTGGCACTGAAGAACACAATGGCAAATACAATATTGATTCCCCAAATTTATGCAGAACACTTTATTTAATCAAATAACTACACTACATAATTATTATTTAACTGATTAATGATAACATTAATTTATTGGTAATAAAATACATTTCAAGACGATAGTCGAAGATTAAAACTATGACTAATTCAGGACAAAACTACAGAGTCCAGGTTAAAGTAAAATATAAAGTGTTGGGCTGCAACTCTGCTTGTTACATTCTGACTTTTTAGTAAAATATGTAAAATATGTTTTCACCACAAAACAATAGAATATCAGTATATCATCTGTCATTTAATTTTGGGTTATAAGATAACGATTGTGTGCCATCACAAAATGATGATCATTGATTAGCTCTATAAATCCAGGATGTCTAATTAAGGTTCAATTTATTTTAGCATACATCTCAGAAGTTTACAGGAAAGTATAATACAGTATAATATTAATATGACATAAAGGATCAATTGCCGGACTGTACTAAGATAAATGGTGAGGCAATGATATGATATGCTAGTAATGGACAACCCGATAGCGGCTTATGATTAGTGCTGGCCCGGTAATACGTACAATGAAATATACTCAATATGACAATAATAATACACGTAAGGGGTGAAGTAGACAATTACATAGGTTAATAGACATAACAAAAAAAAACAGAGACAAAAAACAAAAACAAACAATATATCTAAAGCTAAACAAACACTTAAAGGGAAAACGGGATACGCGAATTTAGAAGACGGAGAGACTTTTCAACAGGTCTTGCTGAGGTATGTTAATAATATTAATGTCATTGGACCATACGCGGTGTCTGTTGATCATACATTCCTAATACCATCTAGAAGTGTGTTTAAAGAGGTTAATTAGTGTTATTACCAATGGAAACATCCCTATGTAATATTGTTGCCGTACCTGTCTTTTAAAAAAGGAAATGGTGGTTGGATTATTTTCATATTGGTGGGGGTTATGGAAGCAAAACTGTACAGGGCAATAATTGTAGTTAATTAGCGCTTCAATTTGGTAAAATGGGTCCTGAGGTTACTGATTTTTGGGGTCATATCTAAAAAATAGGTACACTCTACCTTCATAAGTTTCAGGGGCAAGGCAGGCAATTAGCTAACAGTTATATCTACCTTAAACAAAGAATAAGTAGTCACATTTTTTGTTCAAAACTTATGGCGCAGTCGCCAAGTGTTGGGTTATTTGGGGGCCACACTTATAAGGTTTGAGGGTTTATATTCTTTGTCAATATGATTTTTTTATTTTAAGTCACTTTAAATGGAACATAATTCTCGGTCTTTGTTTTAAGCTGTATGACAGACAGCTCCGAGGATAAAGTAAGCTGTTACTGAGGCTAACAAAAGTGATATTTCAAACTGTTGTTTAATTTGAATGCTCGTTTTTGGACGCAAAAATTGTATTACAAACGGCACATACTAGGCAAGGGTCTTGTGATTACTCCATCCCATCTGAATTATATAGAAAATGAAAGGGCAAGATTCACATTGTCTATTCTACCATTGACCAAAGCGTAGATGAACCTTCGTTATCGAAGGTGACCACCCATTTTGTGAACCCTTACCAAAACCCCCTATTTGGTACAAAATGCATTTATGTAATTGCAGGGTGATAGGTCATGCAAAATCAAGAACCTTGGGTTATAGGTTGGGTTCAGGATGATCCAGAAGTGGTGCATTGGTGGCGGCAACCACCTCCCATCGGGGAGAGAAGAACCAAAATTCTATAGCAGAGTCAGAATGCCATAGATACTGGATTTTGGTACCAAATACATAGCCACGGCCCTCCTCTTTTCACGTCTATTGGGTCGGAATGGACGTTATAAGTTGGCTCTAAATAATGGGATGATGGGAAAGACTAGTTTTATACAAACAGCAGAGCTTTGTGGCTATGTCGTTGAGGACGGGGGGTAGGACACGGATCTGCTCGATTTGGGAATTGAGGATTCCAAACGGTAGTTCAATTTCAAGTTCTTAGTAATATTTCAGGATTCATGATAATTTTTTTTTTTTTTTTTTGGGGGGGGAAAAATATTGACTCAACATCCGACGGAGTTAGGATTAACCCGCTGTAAAATAACGTAATTTCAGAACTGCTATTTATATTTAAATATTCGTGACCAGCTATAGCCTTTAGTCAATTCTTTGTCCGATGTGTATGAGAGCGCCCTCCGACCTAAGTCTTTGGAGTTTAGCACTTGGGTTATGTCGGATGTTGATGCGATTTGAATTCACCGTCGATGTTAAGTTGGAATTTGTACTACCCCGCCACCCCCCCCCCCCCCCGTTCGAGGACAATATAAAATTGCAAAATATAATTTCACACCCTCCTATATCCAATATTTTCCCTGACTGATTTTCCCTTGCCCGTTTGACTTATGACGTCATAGGGTATCATGATGTGAACATCTATTTTGATATCATTAATGCAAGAATGAAAACTCACACTACCTAGGCCTGTGGTAAAAATTTGGTTGTGTAAACCCTCGTTTGTGGTGGGGTGGTGGGGGGGGGGGGGGGGTACCACCCCTAGTAAACTTTTGCTCCGGTGCCCAAAATGCCACAAAAAGCTTTCGTAAAAACTTTAGGCATCATTCTCTGATCCTTTCTGGTCATTTTTTTCGAAATAAATGTGAAGGTAGCACCTTCACTGGGGTACGTAGTCGTCAAATCGAAGGGTAAGGGGTATGGTTGCCACCCAAGGATATTTTATGGTACTTTTGAAAATATTCTGAACACAGTTGGCTTAAAAACTATATTTTTTTAATAGTCAATGCATCATTAGAGCTCTTGAAAATTCTCGAGGGGGTGAAACCCCAAACCCCCACCCACCCCTCTCCACCCCACCCCCACCCCTTGGTAAACCGTTACAAAAAAGGCTTGGTAGACGAAGGTTAAGTTAAAATGAAAAGCGAAGGTGGTGATCAACACTCAGCCGTGGAGTTACAAAAATATAAGGAAGACAGGGTTAAAGGTTATGTGTTGTTGCAAGTTTATAACAGTTCTAATGAAGATTGTATGAAGTATTTTAGATGTATTAGTTAGCCCCTCAAGAAATGGAAGACCTTAGAATAAAACTAAACAACCAAAAACTTAAAAAAAGTCGGAGTTTGGACCATAAGAAAGCTATCAATGATTACCGTTACCTTCTTATTTCACTGTAGTCATTATTTCTAATTTTACAGATTGATGGAGTTTCTTGCGGTCAAATGGCCAATTTTGTCAATGTTTAAAAAATATCATACACTGGACAAAAGTACAAAACTTAAAAGGTTTTAAAGGTCCATGGTCCGATCGCTAATAGCCTCGTCCCCAGGGACCCCAGATTTTACCGGAAGTGGTAAAAAATTTGGTATCAGAAGAAAGCTACTACTTTTCTTATTTACCCTATGAATCTTAGGGTTTTAAAGGGATGTTTGGTTTATGTTGGTTGGTTCTGGATGTTACTAAGCGAAAGTAAGTATGCACCATTTTGGTCGACCAATTATTAAATTTTTACACAGTACTAGTTGTTAGCTCCACTCAAAACGGTGTTGAAAAAATCGGCGCGAAACTTTACAGATGGGGTTTTCGGGTGGAGGCCATTCTATCAAGATGAAAAGTTATAAACTTAAATCGGGTCATCCCCCTTTAATAACATGAAAAACAAATTATGAAGTATGATTTTAGACTGTTATTAACATTCCATCAAATTCCGGCAATTTACTGCATGGCAGTTCCAGGATGCATCCAGACTACCAGTAAATTACCGTAAGATCATGATTTGGTCGTTATTCTGCCATCGTTTACAATAATTTGAAAAAGAAATGTTGATTGTGGCATCAAATACTTTCGTGCAGAATATATTTTATCATCGCAAACTTATCTTTAAACTAGTTCAAACTTTGCTTTATTTGCTTGGTAGTTAGTATCACTTGATATCAGTTACCAAAATCTGCCCATATGATAAAAGCGTGGAAAGGTACGTTATCTCTGTGTGAGAGTCGGAGTGGAATTCGTTGAGATATTGAAAGAAGCACAAATGCGGAACTTGCTTTGCAACACTTGGAAAAAATTGTCTTTTCATTGTTATATAGGTCAACCGCATATCAAACAAAATTATGGTGTATGTTTCCCTTTAGTTCAATGCAACATAAAGTAAAGATTTGGTTATATACCTTAAAACACATGAACATCAAACAACTAAAGCACCGACGACACCCTTAAAACATATGAACATCACCCAACTCAAGTGCCAATGACATAACTTAAAACCATGAACATCAAACAACTAAAGCACCGATGAGATACCTTAAAACACATGAACATCAAACATCTAAAGCAGTGATGACATACCTTAAAACATATGAACATCAGACGTTGTTATCACCACCTTCTCTTAATGTCACTTTGGTGATAAAAACAAATTGTGCACAGAATTAAACTGCATTGCCAGATCCCCCGCGGACCACTCTGTCTCCACCCATACCATGTAGTGCAAAAACTTTAAATAAGTCATAATTTTAACCCAAATAATTCAATAGAAACATTTGCTGCACAATGAATTTTTAAACTCTATTCTAAACCACACACCACAGCCTAAATTGACAGGCAGTGAAAATTCACTGACCATTCAGATTTGAATCGAACCTTCGGTTTAAACTATTCCATGCTTTACCAACTGAGTTAATGGATCATATGGAGAAGAGGTAATGATGTTGTAGGCCTTCAGTTCAATCCTTTTTCCTCTACATTGCTTCTAACCAAGAAGCGTGGATGTACTTTTAGAGGAATCATGAATCATTATGGACACCAATTCCGATTTGCAAGTATAGAGTAGCGGGGAAAATGCATTTGTACAGGAGATAATATAAAGTATGTATAATTTGTACCAAATCTCTACCAACATTTGGCCATATCCTAAGGATTACAAAAGGTCTAGTTTTGCCCTAATCTGTGGGTTATAGTTTCATAAATATAATGGTAATAAAAGTTCAAGGTCATCGGTTAACGTTTCAAATGCTGGCGATTCTTTTCAAAGTGGTCACAAATTCGTCATATAGGCCTAGTCCAAAGACAAGAAAATAATTATTTGCACTCATTTCATCACCATTTGGTCACGTTAATTGAGGTCAAATGTAACATGGTCTACATCCCCTATGGGAAATCATTAATACTACCATCTAATTTACATACTAAAATGTCAAATAGGCCGAGAAAATTATCGCTTCTCTCTGTTATATGATTGGCCAGAACAAATAATTATACACAATGAACCGTTATGAGCTATAAATCCGAAGCTAATGGACGTAAGATATGGTAAACTATACCTATTTTTAACCTCATGACCAGATCAATAATTTTCGTGTAGTTTCAAAGAATTAGACCTGTTTTACTTTTGATCCTTTTTAGGAAGCGCCCCCCCCCCCCCTCTTTTTTACTTCTTCCCCATTGGTGATTTTTCTAGATTTTGACATATTATTTATCTGTTGACAATTTATAAGTATGATAACATAAAATATGTTCTGTTGCAATTGTTTCTGAAACAAGCGTTCTTGCACTATAATCATGAGAATTATTCGTTGTTGTTGTTGTTGTTGGTATTGTTGTTGTAGTCGTTGTTGTGGTTGTTGTTCATCGTCGTTTTGGTGGTAAGTTTAAATGGGGGGGCACATTTGGGTCCACTGGATTAGCGCTCTCCGCAAAGGTTGTGTTCGAGCCCCGCTGTCGCCAATTGTTGTGCACTTGGCAAGGGCCTTTACCTCGCTTGCCTCTCTCCACCCAGAGTATAAATGGGTACCGCATATGCTGGTAATGCAAAATGCAACAGACTCGCTGTGCGGAGGAGTGGCAACCCCCCCCCCCCCCAACAATACCCCCCCCCCACAACACATTATATGAGGAGTCTGGCCTTGGGCCCAAACGCCAATACCGGAGATGGGCACTAGCTCCTGCGGGCTCACCGCAGTTGCATTTGCTTTAATGGTTGTATTACAATGTTCCTCTATTTCTCATTTGTGATAAACTTTGCGTGTAAAAACAAATCACACAACCATATAAAAAATACAAATGTTCAAACAACCAATCAGTGAACTACAAACTAAAACAACGTCCCGCATTTAAGCTTACAGGCCCTCTTTTATAAACGCAAATTATACTAAGTCATTACTTTGAAATAAATAATGTCAGCAAATATATCCGATGGTGCTTTATACTAGACGTCCATAGTTCAGTTAACTTCGTTGATAGATTAGAAAGATTATTACTTTATATACTGACCTATACACTTTCGATAGTACTGTTAGAAACCAGACAAATATCTACAAGAGAGCGGCTTTATTAATATTATCTAGCTGAAATGATTTGTTTTAAAAAAATGACAACATTTGGAATTTGATGTTTTAGAATAGTCAAGTTATAAGCATTTCCATAACATTTACAAGATGTGCGTTTTCTAGTACACCCTCGCAAATGCCAGATAATGCAACCGTGTGCTATCGGGCATGCCATGGTCATGCAGTTCTCTCGAATAATCTGATAATCTGAAGTTCTCGCGAGTGACTCTCAATTCCTTTCAGGGAACAAACTAAACATCAGCGAAGTCGTATAGCTGATTTTGTAACCATTGAAACAATACCAAAATTATATCTGTATAGCAGTATATATCTAATTACACTTGCCATTAACCCCTCAAAAGAGTCCATTAACCAATCCAAATCCAAAGTCCCCGCATAAAGTAATGTTTATGTTTCTCTTTTTCATGTCGGTAAAAAGTAAGAATGAAAAACAATCACACGGGGCAGCTTTTTAACCCGCCTCCCAAAATGCCTGATACAACGTTTTAGCATTTTAGATCGTTACTCCTTTCATTTCATTGACCTATGATGCATCTGTTCTATATGCTTGTTTGTTTGTACCGCATCTTCATTGAGGTAACTCATTGCACTGTAAATAAAATAAATAAAATAAATAAATAAAATAAAATAAATAAAACAAAAAAAAAAAAAAAAAAAAAACAATATTCCGCTATTTCTCATTTGTGATAAAACATTTGCTTGTAACAACAAATCACACAACCATATAAGAATAAAAATGTTTCGACCATATCAGTGAACTACAAACTAAAACAAAGTCCGCATTTAAGCTTACAGGCCCTCTTTTATAACGCAGATTAGTAGCTAAGTACAATTACGTGTGAAATAAATATGTCAGCAAATATCCGATGGTGATTGATACGACGTCCATAGTTCAGTTGACTTCGTTGATAGATTAGAAAGATTATTACTTTATATACTGACCTATACACTTTCGATAGTACTGTTAGAAACCAGACAAATATCTACAAGAGAGCGGCTTTATTAATATTATCTAGCTGAAATGATTTGTTTTAAAAAAATGACAACATTTGGAATTTGATGTTTTAGAATAGTCAAGTTATAAGCATTTCCATAACATTTACAAGATATACATATAGTATGTGCGTTTTCTAGTACACCCTCGCAAATGCCAGATAATGCAACCGTGTGCTATCGGGCATGCCATGGTCATGCAGTTCTCTCGAATAATCTGATAATCTGAAGTTCTCGCGAGTGACTCTCAATTCCTTTCAGGGAACAAACTAAACATCAGCGAAGTCGTATAGCTGATTTTGTAACCATTGAAACAATACCAAAATTATATCTGTATAGCAGTATATATCTAATTACACTTGCCATTAACCCCTCAAAAGAGTCCATTAACCAATCCAAATCCAAAGTCCCCGCATAAAGTAATGTTTATGTTTCTCTTTTTCATGTCGGTAAAAAGTAAGAATGAAAAACAATCACACGGGGCAGCTTTTTAACCCACCTCCCAAAATGCCTGATACAACGTTTTAGCATTTAGATCGTTAGTCCTTTCATTTCATTGACCTATGATGCATCTGTTCTATATGCTTGTTTGTTTGTACCGCATCTTCATTGAGGTAACTCATTGCACTGTAAAAAATAAAATAAAATAAATAAATAAAATAAAATAAATAAAACACAAGAACGACCCAGCACTTTTAAGTCGTGCAACGAAAAGGCGTTGCCAAAATAATTGCAGGTCATAGGCCAAAATACTTGAATCAGTGGGCCCGTTAGATAAAGGCTGTATGTTTAGAGCAACAAAATATTCAATGTGGCACCACAAAATTGACAGCATTTGCAGATAAGTACTATTCAGATAAATACTAGTCAGTGATAGTTCGCAAACAGTTTACCAATCGACATCGACTGAAAGCACAATGAAGGTGAAAGTTCTGCGGGATGTCCAATTTGGAGGGAACTAGTTAATTTGCATGATATATAAGCGCAAAGCTTAGAAATCGGCGAAATACTCATTCACCGCGTAAAAAGGAAGACCAAAATAATAGTCGCATCAAGGATTATCCTGGGCGTGTTCTACTGATCTGATCTTTGGAAAAGCAAATACATAACTCGGGCAGGTTATCTTGTGTCAACTGACCCAACTCACTGCCAACACCTTCAGAAGCTATACTTTCGTTTGGTGACCAGTAGTTAATTCAGGATTCTAGCTACCATACTGACCAGAACTTACGGAGGCCCGCTACAGCTGTAAAACTCGGTGTTCTAAGGCAAGTCTTTTAGTCCTAGTTATTTATATAAGCTAAACAAGAGACATGTTTTACTGACACTCGTATATGGAATTTGATAAATAATATTCAAAGGGCGAGATTTGATCACGTTTGTCGGGCATGATAGGGGATAGTTAAGCCCCTAAAGAGTCTGGTTTCTTTTATCATATTGTGCTTGGACGGAAATGAATATCCTCTGGTATTGGATGTTTAATAAGGTGAATATGGAATCTAATGGTGTGTCGTTATAGTTCGGGTAGACCACGTATTCTGTAACACAGTTTGTGGAATCATTCTGACGTATGTAATGCATTTTTTTTGGCACAATAAATGTGGATTTAGGAAAATTTATATAATTAATTACATGTTCTAATTAATTTTTACCTGTTACAGGAGAGTGAATGTATAAATATTCTGATTGTACATGTATGTATGTATGAGAGGGAAAGAGAGAGAGAGAGAAAGAGAGAGAAACATAAAGAGATGACCTTTACACCTTACACAAATAATCCACAAAATTGCCGAAAATATGTCGTAATAATCACATTATTTTGTGATAAAAAATAAAGAACAATAAATAGACATTTCCCTTTATGCTTACAGATCACAAATTACTACTCCACATGTGGGCTTCTGAACTTGCACTGTATTTATAGAACTGGAGGATAAGGCTGTTTATATGGGCCATCATGGCAACCTTCAAACCTTCAGTATTCTTGTCATGGATGTTTTCAGTCACACTTCTCCTATGGCAGTCCCCTCTTCATGTCAACTCAGGTAAATCTACATGATGCATTTTCTATTCTTGTAATGGTCGTGTATTCAGAGATGTAACAGAGGAGTAGTCCCATTTCCTGAAAATCCAATTCCAAAATTCGAACCGACGGGAAGGCCAAATTTAGCGTAGCATCCGGTGAAGCTCCTGGGAACGTATTTTCTTACGTGATTTAGGGTATAAGACGCCTTCACTAAAATAAATTGGTACTTAAAACTTGGGTTTTTGGTGCAGTTTTACCTTTATCAATGACACTTTGATCTCAGAAATTGAATTTTTTTTTTTTTACATTGCCGGATTTTTTTTTTATTTATGACCAAAAATCCGGAAATTTCCGGAAAAGTTACATCTCTGATTACCTTATAAGCTAGGCGAAAATTTCATTATTTGTTATTCATGGATTTAACGTTACTCCTTTGTATTGCATTTTTTGTTATATTAACAAAGGGTATGGATATTAATTTTTACAGGTACATGCAACCTAATGCAAATGTCGTGATTATGTACGACGGATTGTCCCTAAGACAATTTTACTATAGACAGCCAGCCCGTTGTACAACTCATTATAACCCTATAGACTGGTTCCATTTTTCAAAAAGCAACTAGTCCAAGGCATTTTTGAGTAAAAGCAATTGAAACAGTGTTTCTATATGGAAATTTTATGCTGATTCCAAATCTTCCGGTCCCCAAAGCTAATTTTTAGGGGAATGTGCCTAATTTGCATAAATTCAAAATGGCCGCCATTTTAACATTTTTTGTACATAACTCAAGATTTAAGGCTTGTAAGACTTCATTCTTGTGTCTATACATATGTCTTCAGGGTCAGAGAACACAACTAGACCATCAGTTAAGTTATTATGCCATATATTGACAATTAATTTGCATAAATTTAAAACGGCGGCCATTTTGAATTGTTATGCAAATTAACTGTCAACATGACCTAATGTTATAAGGTCATACACCATGAGTTGGGAGCAAAGTGTGTTTTGTTTGAGATAGCTATAAAACTATATATTGTTATAAAGCTAAAAATGTAAGGAAGACAAATATGCAAATTGTATGTGCATATAAGGTGGAAAAGTGAAATTTTGATGTAAAAAAGTACAAAATGTTGTGGCAGTCTAATTTGTTACCTTCAATTAACATCATAGCTTAACCCTCGTCCACCGAAGGGGGGTGGTTACCACCCCCCCCCCCCCTTCAGGTTTTTTCCCCGGCTTGCCAATTATTTAATGTAATTGTCAATTGACATGTTCCGCTCCTTTTAATCCAAAAACAAACATCCACCGGGGTATAGGTAAGATACAGGGTGATCCCAAAGTGATGGATGGGGGGGGGGGGGGTGGTAACCACCCCCCTCCGGAAGAGAAGTACCAACATGCCTAACACAATACAGGAACATCACAGACACTTGATTTTGGTACCAATAGATAGATATGGTCCTCCTCTTTTCATTGATACCAAAGTGAGTACCAACATGCCTAGCATTACGTCACAATGACGTCATTAAGTTCGCATGTCAGCAAAACTGCCATTTCCATAGACACACACAGTGAAAAAATTCAATTTTTCGCCAAAAAGGTTAGGAAAATCAGATTTTCATGCGGTTTTTGACTCTACTTGATGTGAAATGACTAGTTTTATATAATGACAGCATTTTAGAGCTATAATAAGGTGTTTGAGTGGCTAAAATTGCGAAATATCAATTTTCCATTTTCCAACCCTATATTCAGTATTTTCGTACTTTCCTCAACATATGACGTCATGGTGACGTCATAATGGGGATGTTAATACTTATTTTGGTACCAATGGAAAGAAAAAACTCTAAGCTATCCTTTGGTACCAAATTTACAAGAATCGGGTGTTCAGTAAGAATCGGGTGTTCAGTAACGAAAATCACAGGGGTGGTGGTAATCACAGGGGTGGGAGTTTTGTTACAAAAAATGGCTCAGGTAGACGAGAGTTAAACTGTTGTATGAGTCAAAATGAATGCCACATAAATAACAAGCAAAATGAGATGTTATTTATCTTAATACATGGCAAGGTTACAAAGATATAAAACAAAAAAATGCAAAAGCCCCGAATATCAAAAATCCCTATACTTTAACACATGCCTCATCCGTAGGCACCTCATCCGTAGGCACCACCCTCTCTGACCCCGACTGACTCAAATTACGACAACTCAAAAAGTAAAAATAGCACAACATTGAATCTGCTACCATATCAAAGCTAGATAAATTCCCTTTAAAATGAAATATAAATCAGCTGAATACCTAACTTGGTTCTTATGATACAATAAAAAAATGTTTAAAAATATTTGTGAAAAGGTAACACCACCCTCATTTTGTATACCCCAACTCATGGCGCATGACATAACTAATGATCTAATTTAATTTCTTGACCCTGAAAACATTATGTAAAGACACAAGAATGAAGTTCAAGCCTTAAATCTTGAGTTATGTACAAAAATGTCAAAATGGCAGCCCATTTTGAATTTTTATGCAAATTAACTGTTAAGATGACCTAATGCTATAACTAATGATCTAATTGTATTCCTTAATTCTGAAAACATTTGTATGGCCACAAGAATGAAGTCATTACAAGCCTTAAATCTTGAGTTATGTACAAATAAACGTTAAAATGGCGGCCATTTTGAATTTATGCTAATTAGGCACATTTCCTCTCAAAATTCAGCTTGGGTACCAGAAAATTTGGAATTAGCATAGAATTTTCATCTAAAAACACTAACCCAATTGCTTTTACTCAAAAATGCCTTCGTCATGTTGTAGGAAGCACTTTTTTGAGAAATGGAACCAGTCTACTACAAATGATGCAATATTCGTCTTAACACTTAAGTGACCCAAAAATTGTTTTCGTAGATTTTTTTTGTAATTTTCTGACTTTTAAATGCTTTTCATATCAAAAAAAATTAAAATCGGCCAAGCTGTTTAAAATTAGTTAATTAGTAGAGATATATTTTTTTTAAATCAAATAACCATAGCCATTTATTTTGCTGACATGTCCACACATAAATGAAAGTAAACAATTATTAGTAACATTACAATAATTAACGCTTTATGTGCTGAAACAAAACAAAAAATCATTAGGGAGGTTACTAATAAATCCGTTACTGTACAAAATCAATGGGAAAATGGCATGTAGTTTACAACACCCGTAAAAATACAGGTTTGACTAAAACTGCAAATTTGGTGTGAAATATATTGTAATTTGGGTCTTCTAGAGTTGATATTAACATAAAATAATTTGTTTGAAAAAGTTTAATGTAAGCGCAAGGCTCATTGGAATTTTCCGTTTTTTGCCCAATTTTGCCCGCGTGATTTGAAAACAATGTTTTGGCTCTAATAATACAGTACAAATTTTATTGCTGATTTCGTGCAAAAAATCCTTAGGAAAAGTGATTTCCTTATGGAACCCCCTTTTGGGCACTAACGGGAGTGAAACCCCTTGGTCACTTAAGTGTTAACTATATTTCGAAAGCAATATATATATATATATATATATATATATATATATATATTATAATATATATATATATTATATATATATATATATTCTTTACAAGAAATTCTTTACAAGAAACTTTTACATTATGACTGAGTTTTACACCATTAAGATACCACTTCATATTTTAATGTAAACATAGACATACCCCATCAACACTTTCGGGCAGTGATTTGCTTCGGCCCATACTAATATAAGCTTTCCGAGTATTGTAGAGCATTATTAATAGCAGGAACATAAATCAGTGTCCGGTTTATCTAAATCACCCTGTATAATTTGAAGCAAGTTACACTCTGTGATCAACGTGTAATTTTCTATCTTTACTTCTATCCAACCGATAAGTTTTGTGTTTTTGTTTAACAGTATGTACCATCACACCAGAGGAGGACATTTTAATTGATGTTCCAGAGGAAATTCCTGTTGGTGAGTCGTATCATATGTATGACAAAGTTTTTCCTGTTCCAGTATAAATATTTAATTCAAAATTATCAATACTTTTTGCAAAACTACTTGATATGTATTGGTAATCGGTACTTGTCATAAACATGTCAAGAACTTCATAAGAACGTCAAATCTCACCTCACTATAATTCACAAAGACTTACAGCTTGATGAAAAATCGACTTTTACCTGTGTAATGGACTAAGACCAAGAATTACCGATTTTAATTGTTATTTCGAAACAGATCATCTACACCTAAACCGCCGAGAGGTTTGTAATTTAAACAAACCCAACGGCACCAAAATCCTAAAGGATCATTAAGTGAAATTCAGCGCATGTACTTGACAGGTAAACCCTGTTCACGCTTTTGGAAGTTCCCCTTTGGAAGGGTATAGTATGTTAATAGACCTGGATTGAACCCATTACTGCATGGGTCCCAAAATAGCAACCAAAGTCGTATATAATTCGCAAATCATTTTTTTTTCACATAGTGATCTATTTTACATGCATTGAAAAACAACGATGTAATAGGCATCGTGTTTTGCAATATGCATCATTTGCGCTTTCACATACATACCTGCTAGCCTTTTTTGCTTAATAAAAACGATATAATATCGTGGTTTTAAATTTTTAAGTTTTCTTAAACATTAACTTGTGTGGCTTCATAATATTAAAGTCAAACTTTTCCTTTTATGCTTATATAGTTTTTTACAGTATAGTAATGAGATGCCCCGGTAGATTTTCTCAGAACAAGTGTTCTGCAAAGTTTTGTATTTTTCTGTTTTTAACAATATTTCATTTCAGGCACTACTTTGGTGGACTTCAGTGTAGATCCAGCTGATAGTACCATTACAACACCTGCGATACATCATCAAGCCCACCAACTACAGACGTGTGCTATTATATTGAGCGACAGGGCTTAAAGTTGGTGCTTATCCGAGAAATTGATCTAGAGGTAAGGCAGCCACTGAATTATGAAAAACAAATGGAGCCTTATCATTTTGGTCTTAACAGTTAAATGGATAAGGGCTCAAGGAAGTTTTTCCAACAAAAATATAATCCGTTATTTTTTTATGTAAAAAATATTCTATAGTTTTGCAGTAGGACTCCAGGAGCCTCCTTCCCCTTATCCACTAACGTGTGAAAATACCATATCCACTCAAGACTTGAGCATAGAGTGCCATTACAGGCCTTTGCATCAAGTACATGTAGTGGACAAGAGTGTAAAATTAGGAAGTTCAGGACATGGTTCGTAAGGCTGAGTACATGCAATGACCTATGAAACGATGTGACCATCATCACGATCTTACTAATTACAGATGCAATATGGTATACAGTTGGCACAAGAGTATCCCGGCATATTTTCGATCAGTATTTTGCCAAAGGCCAATAATTTGAAAGGTTCCGAAATATACATTTTGTTGCCATGATCTTGCGCTTTCCTGTAACACTTCGCTTGTAAACGATCGGGCAAATGGCTGCGATAGAACGCCTTGAGGACGCAAAATGCCTTCACCAAACTGCGCTTTGTTGAGTTTCCAATACAATGATCACTGTGTAATGCAACGCAAGAATCCGTGTGCATTGTTACGGTGTCTTGGACTTCAAGGTCAGAAATACCCTTCACACACAAATAAATGAGTCTTGTGCACAAATGATCTGAATTTTATATAATAACACGGTTTTAAAATTATTTTAATCAAATTGAGTGGTTCAAGAATTTGGAATGTCCAAAACACAACTTGCTGCAATTTAATAATGACACACTCAATGTCCTTACTCATTTTGCAATGTCCTTATACTCATTTTGCAATGTCAGAATGAGAGCACATAAACATCCACGGTAGATAATCCATGGGAATCTTCTCAGTCCTGATGATAACTTTGTCCAGCAGTTCAAGACGAACGAGTTGTCCCTCGACGATACTAATATACTAGAGTAGTCTGTCTGTCGCAAATGTTCACTTTTAGGACCAGAAACTCGATTTTTTTTTGATTCCCCAAATTTAAGTTCTTTTGGCTTGAAAATGACATCAGACAGTTCAGTTTCAAGCTCCCGTGTTATCAAAATATCATAAATCCTGTCACTATGAACTGCAAAGATCTAGCATTATTGCAAATCAAAACTAGTTATAACTTTTAGCTACTGGCTACTGGCAAATTTGTTTTCCTGTAATATTTCCTTATATTCACAACCGGTTTTTCCCATTAGGCCAGTCAAAATAGAATGAATGCTGCCTTAACCCAACACTAATTGCAACAGAATCAATTCCAACAGAATTGTATTGAGAATACCTTTAAAAAACAACATATCAAAAGTCTACTAAAATCAAAGGAGTGGAACATAGCTTTTTAAGGGGGTAAGGTTTATACAGGGGTCAAAATATGAAAAGTATCAAAACGCGTCGACAAGTATGCCAACGTGTTCGTTACATTTCCAGGATTAAAAAAAAAGTATAGTTTGCCATATCTGCAGGTTGTAGTTTAATAGTTATGAGTCAAAATAGGTTCAAGGTCACAATGGGGGTAAATTTTCACATATATCCATTCGTTATAAAAATGTTGTCAAATTGTTCGTCTAATGGTACATAACCCGAAAATATACTGGTTGCACCATCTTTAATATTCGTTGCTTAATTGGAACGCAAAATGTGACTGGGGGCTACAGGGTCTATGGGAGGTCACTAGTCATAGCTCTGTAATTCTTATATAGAAAGTTCAAACAAAGAATCTATTTACATTTACTTATCTAGTGGGACAAAATTTAACAGTTTACAACCAGTCCGATCAAAATCGGACCATTCTATGAATTTTACCCCAGGATGACCTTGAACTGTTATGAGCCTATTGTACTAAAACTATAACGCGTAGAAATGGCAAACTATACCTTTTTTTAAACCTTAGGAGTAGCCCAATAAATTGGTACATCATTTAAATCAATTCGAACAATTCTAATTTTTTACCCCTGTACAAACGTTGCCCCTTATTTCTACATGTTCCACTAGGTTGATCTTGGTAGACTTTTAATATATTATTTTTGGACTATTTCACAGTATATTAACACCAAAATTGTTTCTGTTGCAATTTGTGTGGGGTCAAATCATACATTTATTGGACTACATCTAAAAACAAACATTACAACATCATAACATTACAACATCATTACAACATAACCTAACACTGTCCAATTGGATCTCACATAAATTACATCATCTGCATTGCATCATCTTACATTAATGACATCATGGGAAACTACCTATTTTGCAATCTGTTTTCAGCATACAGTAGACAGGGAAAAACCCCAGGATATTAATAGCACTTAGCTCAATCTCTCCCTCTCTAAGAATGTACGAACTCGGATTGGGCAATCTAAATGATATTAAAGCTGAACTCATGTATATGCAAGCGGTAAATTTTCTGGCACATGATCGTGTCTTCTTCACAAAACGTACACTCTTTGTTGGATTGCGTGAACCAGTTAACAGAGTTTCTTTGATTTGACGCTATGATTCGTTTTGGAGGGTTACTGTTCTTGATATTTTAGCATAACAGGGTAACAGTATACACAATTACATTAGTGAGACATAGTTTTCGTTGATATTTTCACCCAACCCCATATACCGAAACAGCTTTCCAATAACCGTGGATTTAATTGTTTACGTTTTTCCTTTCTTTTTCAGTCTGATGATTTAATCGGCCATGTTAGAAATGTTGGCCGAGAAGATTTCATCTATTTCCTTTTTGGACAGGCAACTATCATAACCTGCCAAGCCCCAGGGGACATACGATCGGTAAGCTTTCTACCTATAAAAAAACATTCCCTGTAGGTATCCTCAAGATGTTACTTTTGGCATATGTTTGTCAACCCAGACAGCGTCATGCGAATGGGATATGAAAGTAAAGAAATTTGGATTGCTATAGACCGAAGCATTACTGCCTACTCGTGAGCGCTGAGCGAGCATGGAAGTGTTAAAGGCTGACTCAGAGATAACGGCGAGCATGAGGATAGCAACCTGAATTTTCCAACAAATCGTGTTTTTTGGATGTACATAATGCTTGACAAACCAATCACTGTGTGAAATAGCTGAAACATATGTCCACCATATCGAAAACACCTTTGTCATATAAGTCCGGATCTGGAATTTCCGTTACACACAGTATCCTAAGGTACTGTTATACAGGGTGTCTCAGAAAGAACGTTACCCTCCAGAAATTTCACTTTTAGCCTACTTCACATATTCTTATCCTTGTTTTAGCATTATATTATGAGAATATGTACTTTTCCGAACATATGATAAAAAGGAGAAAGAAAACGGTGAAAAAATAATCAAACGATTACTATTTCCCTAAAAATGATGCAAATCTATTTTGTCCATGGCTAACAATAGCAGAGGAACATGTATTGGAATTATGTATTTGAGCACATGTAAGTGGTTAGATTTAATCAATTTGTTCACTCTCAATGCCTAAAAAGCACCTAAAACGTGTACTTTATCTGTTCTTCTGCACATTACACAATATCTGTCGTATAAGTAACCTAAATTCCCTCACCCATCTCTAATTCTCCATCTCTCTTTAAACTGCAATTGGGTTAACAGACCGAAATGGTGCCACGACCCCAACGCAATTACACCAAGTAAGGAGACCATTTTCAATGACTAAGAAATCCATTGAACAATCACAAAGTAAAAGTTGCAGTTCAGTGTGAATGGGTAAACGTCGTTCCTCAAATTAATGTCCCATACATGGTCAATCAAGAGAACAGAGAATAAATTTCTGAGATGGGCAAGATTCTACTTTCTTAACATCTATATCTTATGTATCTTACATGTTATTTTTCATCTCCTATAACATTCCAAAGGTTGGTTTCCCCCCCTTGAGACAATTCTATCAGCTATTTCACTCATCATAAAAAGACCAGCATAAGCAGCCATGCTAAGAGTACAATAATTTTTGTCCTGTAACTTGAGAATCAACGGGTTGATTGATGTGTTGTCTAACTTTTTGTGTCAACAGTTTGTATTTGACCTGAAAGCATAATACTATTGTCCCTTTTTTTCCTTTCTCGTTTTCATAGTGGTCCTCGTGTTGTTCAACCACCTATCATCAATAACGTTAAACGAACCACCTCATTTGGCGCCCATTTACAACACAAGTGGCTGAGGTGAGTGCTAACAGCCCCTGTTAGTGACGAAATAGGCTTGTGATGAAAACGACACCTACGACTTTTTTATCTTACACTACTCTAATTAAAACACATGCCTGCCATACCCCCACAATTTAGTTAAACATTTCCCAAATAAGTTTTTGAACGAATCCTTACGAATGCATGTTTGTTAAATAATTCAAAAGGTTTTTCGTTGTCATTTCAAATGAATATTTAGCTTCATTGGCTGACCACGGATTGTTGTTCTACTTGAGGGACATTATTACCACTGATCAAGATGTGAACTTAGATGTAGCCGGGATTCCTTCAACTGCGCTCTTCTTGATCTTGTAATGAAACTCCATCCAATAATTTGGTGCTTATCCTCTAAACCGTTGGCCTTGAAGGTGGGAATGATATTTCCAGTCTAATAATAACAGTTATGACGGGTTTTGATCTGAAAACGTACGTTTAGCTGCAGAACCTCGGCTAACGTGGTTCACTGGGGAGTCAGGCTGTAATGGAAAACAAAGCAATCAAAACAAAAAGTTTCTCAGCAGCGTTGGATGAAAAACATTAAGCGCAATCATACAGCTACTTGTCCATTGAGGGGTCCTGGTGCAAGCATGTTCACAATTTGCGACATTTTGAGTATGAAACTTACTCATGTTGACCTTTAATGACATCTGACCTTTGAATCAAAAATCAAATTGTAACTATTCATTGCAGATCCGGGCTCTCCTTTTTTTTTTCCACAGCCACTTTGGCCGCCAATTTTTGTCAAGATTGTTGGCAGCAAGATCTGGGTTATATAATGGCAAGACTGCACGCCTGCATGTCTATCGTTTGTCAAAGATAATCCATTCTCAGAAACTGCAGCTTGAAAATGAATCACTTCTATATGATTGATATATTGATCTTTCAGGACATCCATTCTACGTTTCGGAATGTATCACAACATATGATCCTGTTACGAGCTTTGCCATCAATGAAGCCAAAATCTCTGTAGCGCAACCACCTCCAACACTGGATTTTGAAACACAAAACTACTATAACCTAACTCTTCAAATCACTGTAAGTATGGAAGAAGTGTACGTGGTGTACAGTGGCGTATCAGACCTTTGCAAATGGGGGGTGGGGCAGAAGGGGTGTCGAGGTATTTTTCGAGGGGGCGGCTTTGGATCCTTCTCCATTGACACTGTACAAACGGTCAGTTTATTTGGGAGGTGGGTGCCGGGGGGGAGGGGAGGGACACTCACCCCCAGCACCCCTCCCCCCCGGTTAAGCCACCGGTGGTGTATACATGTTGCCATTAACACTTAAGTGCATACACTGTAAAAATTATTTTACTCATGTTGAGTAAAAATGTCACAGCTCTTAATGTTGAGTAAAATCTTAGTCAAAGTTGAGTAAACCTTACTCATTGTTGACTAAAGCTTAGTCATTGTTGGGTAAAATATACTCAGCTTTGTGTAAGGTGTACTCAACTTTGACTAAGATTTTACTCAACATTAAGAGCTGTGAAATTTGTTTACTCAACCATTTTTTGGAGTGTGAGGGGGTCTGGTGGTGTATACATGTTGCCATTAGGAGGTCCATGTGGGCCCAGAATTTCGTTTTTCGCGCCCTTGCGCAAAATTTTATGTAATTACCTAAATATATATTAGTTGCGCATATTTTGGTGGAAAAAATTCAAATCGGCCATGGCATTTTATGCTAATTAGCCTAAATAAGCATTTTTGTGGCGCTATTCAAAACTTGTTTTGCCTTTAAATCGAACTGGAGTAACTTCTTTTATTTCAGCAATGGAAATATATTAATGATTTCCTATTACGAGCCAAATGTTATTGGAAAATCTCCTTTGGGAAAGTGGTTTTTAGTTTTTCGGCGGGAGAATATGGTGCGCTTTGTAAAAAATGGGTTTTTGGACCGCCATTTTGAATCGATTTTCATTTTTGT
Source organism: Ophioderma brevispina (assembly GCA_023653785.1). Taxonomy (NCBI): domain Eukaryota; kingdom Metazoa; phylum Echinodermata; class Ophiuroidea; order Amphilepidida; family Ophiodermatidae; genus Ophioderma; species Ophioderma brevispina. The sequence goes on along the minus strand of JAMKCH010058041.1, from coordinate 16,148 downwards.
GTCTGTTTTGTGGTTGTGTTGATGTACGCCATCAATGCTCAGGGTTTGGTAAAAAAGAGTTGTTTTCAAAAGGGAGGGGGGGGGCACTTGAACACCGATGCACCAACGGGAGTGCATAAGGCCTTTGCACTAAAAGGGTCATGGTCCGATCGCTATATGGCCTCGTCCCCAGAAGCTCAGATTTACCGGAAGTGGCAACTTTTGGTATCCAGAAAGAAAGCTTACTAATTTTCTAAGTTCCGTGTGAAACCTTAGCGCCAAAGGAGTGTGTGTTGGAAAATTATGAGCGAAAATGTGACCCATTTTGGTCGACCATAATTAATTTACACAGTACTCTATTGGGGCTTACAAAATCACGGTTTTTAGCTCTGCATCAAAAACGGATTGAAAATCATCGGTGCAAAAACTTTACAGATGGGTTTTGGAGTGAAGGCCAAACTAGAATCAAGATGGAAACTTCATATCTTACCACTAAAGGCAATAAGGGGTTTGCCACTTCCGTTAGTGCATAAACGGGGGGGGGGGTCCTAGGGACCCCCCTAATTAAACCACTTTCCTCAAGGATTTTTTTTAATTAAAAAAAAAATCTACCACATGTTAGAAGGCTTCAAAGACATCAACATTACAAGAAATTAAAAACTGAGAAGTTGTTCAGTAGGAAAATTAGGGACAAAAACATTGATTTTAATTTTGCGTCAAAATGTGCGAAAAAGACACTAATTTGTTCGGACCCTTTTTACGGCATTGCTTCCACAAGACTTGTGCTGATTGATTTAATTGGAGAAGGACTGAACTTATTAAACATATTAAGCACAAACCTAAAATGTATCATTTGACCCATTTTATATTTTTTAGGGCTACTGTATAATGACCATAGGTCTACAGTAAACCGCTACATGATGTATATAAAATATCATGGCCCCATTGGCCCTACATACTTGACAAGATTTTTTTCATATTTACTTTGTTTAGTCACTAGGTGTATGCATTATTTAAATCAAAATCACAGTAACTCTAATAAGATTTTCATTTTTGTCATGGCACTTCCGTTAGTGCATACGGGGGGGGGCTCCTAGGGTCCCATAGCACTAATTATCGCCCAAAAAAAAAACGCGATGGATTGATTTTTGCACCCATGTGAGCGCCAACTAAAGTTAGACGAATACAAAATATACCCAAAATATTGCAGCGTTAAAAATAGCCGGCTGAAAAACAAAAAAATGGGAGTCCCTAGGAACCCCCCCCCCCCCTTATGCAGTTAAGGCCCGACTCAGAGATTTCCTGGGAGGCGCCTCAATTTCCAAAAAAATCGTTGTTTTTTGCATGTACATAATGCTTGTCCATATACTAATCACTGTGTGTGATGAAATTGATAACTTAAATCGAATCCTTCATAATAGAAAAATCACAACTTTGTTAAAAAAATTCCCCCCGGATATCGAAATTTTGTTATACACAGTATCCTATGCGGACGTGTACTACACATAAATGTTTACGCATCAAAAACGAAAATCCGATTCATCTCAAATTCGGAATTGCGCATTTTAGGTCAATCTTTTAGTTAATTGACTATTTTTCATTATTACACAAAAAAATAATATTCGAAATCTCGAGTCAGACTTTGAGTGTTAAATCGGGCCATCCACCTTTAAGTGTAACACGAACAAACAACGAAAACACAACACACAATGTTGGGAGGAAGTGCGGCGAAATGTGGGAACTAAAGAGGGCGGAAAGAAGAATATGGAGTGTATGTGTTCAGTTTTTGAATCCAGAATTTTTTCACGATATTGTGTGCGGAATTTGGATTGATTGCCAAGTTTTTCAATGATGGTGACTTTAAGGTTGGAGAGAGTGTTGTTGTTTTGAGAAGGGGGGCAACAAGCTTTTCAGGGTGTTTATGAGCGTATGTATGTATGTATGTATGTATGTGTGTGTATGTATGTATGTATGTATGCATGTATGTATGCATGTATGTATGTATGTATGTATGTATGTTTGTATGTCTGTATGTATGTTTGTGTGTATGTAAGTATGTATGTATGTATGTATGTACTTTTCATACATTGTGGGGTGAGTTCTTCAGTTTAAATGAACATTGTGGGGTGAGTTTAACGGAATAAATCTCAATACTAGTATTGTTATTGTTAGTACTAGGTTTATTCCGTAAAAGAGTATTAGATTACTAAAAAAATAGTATTAGATTACTAAAAAAAATTGATATTTTCTATGGTGTCAGTTTTATGTTCAATTCACATATACAAACACCACAATGTAGCTCTCGTAAGCCTGTATGTATGTATGTATGTATGTATGTATGTATGTATGTATGTATGTATGTATGTATGTATGTATGTATGTGTGTGTGTATGTATGTATGTATGTGTGTATGTATGTATGTATGTGTGTATGTATGTATATATTTATGTATGTATAATGTGTATGTATGTATGTGTGAGTATGTATGTGTGTGCGTGTGTATTTTATGTGTGAGTGCGCGCGCGTGCGTGTGAAATACAAAGAAGATATATACGGAGGATCAAAATAACTCGGGGATATTCTTTTTATTGATTATCTGTAATCAACAAATTTCAAACGATCAGCTAAATAAATAAAGCATGGGGCAATCGGTGCAAAAATCAAGATAATGAGGGTTAAATAAATGTATGATGTGAAACTGGCATTTGACACATCAAACAATACTATAGCACAGGTCAAACGTGTGGGTTTTAGTAAAGTTAACATAAACAAAAGTGCAATGTACATACCAGGTACATGGCAAGGGCACTATGTAATGTTGATGCTAGCCATATAGTAAACCAAACCACGAATTGTTCATCCTCTATACAAAACATAAGAAAAAGATATGGATGAATGTAACGTTCATCATATGTATGGTAGAAGGTTGAAAAAAGTTGAAATGAATTAAAAAATACATTTAAATCCAATCTGGAAAGTACTGTTTCAAAGCTTTTGAATTTAGGCCTATAATACTGTCGATGTTGGAATACAGATATAGACCGGATTTGAATGTAGATGAAAATAAATAGATAAACATACATTTACGACATAACTTCATGATCATGTTAGAAGTTTTAAGCTATAATTTATAGAATACCCTTTTCCGCACTCTATTTAGGATCTTGTAGATTACTATGGAACTGTGAATGCGGTGAACACGTCACTCTACATTGCTATAAGAGATCTTGACGATCAGGACCCAATATTTAACTATCCAGCATACACGGCTACGGTAGAAGAAGATGTGTTTACAGGATTAGTTAACCTTCAACCTGGCAGTATCTTTGCCGAGGACCAGGACACTCTTAATGCAGAAATTGAGTATACATTTGTGGGTAGGTATTCCTGGTAGGTTTCAAAAAATAACGTGAAGAAAAATATGTACTTTTTGGAAAATATTGGAAGATAAGTAGGTAGGTACTACTCTGTTAAACCTAAAATCCAAGCTTCAAGTCCTTTAAAAAGTAGTTCCTAGTCGTAGAACACTATTGTTAATTTAAAAAGTCGTGAGAAGCAAAGGATCACAAAGTCTAGCATTTATGCAACACATTGAGGCTGCGATTTCAGCGATCAATTAAAGAGAGCCATCATAGTGTCTACTTAGAAAATATGGTTATGGCAGGGACGGCGCCGGGGGGGGGGGGGGGTTAAGTTGGCGGGGGCGGCCGGGGCGGGCACCCCTGTCGAGTTTCAAATATCAGGAAAACTGGATCTAAGCAATTATTGCGTGTAGCTTATCTAATGTTTCGCTCCTCAAGATGTTTCGCCCCTCCTATGATTTTATCCTGGCGAGTTATGGTAGTGACATCATGATGTAGGTCGATGTGCCTCATAGCGTACGATTCATTAAATATGTCAATCAGATATTCCAAATTAAAGAAGAAATTTGAATAATTATTTACCTTTTCAGATGATGACCCTCCTCCTTGTCTGGATCATCTCACCATTGATCCTCAGACAGCAGATGTATATGTCCGTACCGATGCTCCCTTTGACAGAGAGGTTTTAAGCGTTTGTGAGGTGGATGTCAAGGTAAGGTTGCACACCACCAAATAAATTGCCATTGGTTTATGTACAAAATGGCTCTAATTAAAACGTCAATTTCTCATTAACGAAGCGACTCAATTGCTTAAATTATGCATTACCTTGGACTGCTAGACCTCTGCATCCCATTCAGCAAGAAGAATTCATAAATTGACCACGAATTTTTCGAGGTAGTGAAGCATGAAGACAACGATGAGTTCCGACCCCCTCTGAAACTGTGGCTTTTAGTCAAAATATTCCTATGGGGTGGGTGTAAAATTAGTACTGTAATTACTCAGTAGTAAGCCTCACACACTTTTTTGTCTTGATATTGTACTGATTTGTATCTTTAAAATAATTTCTAACACAAAATATGGCCCAGAAAGTTCCAGTTTCTACTATTTTGCAATTTTAACTTAGACCTGTCACTTTTTTTTTACCTTTTTTCCAAACACTTTTCGGCCAGAGGATGCCAGACCAGATATATTTAGTGGTGTGGAATCGTAAGTGCCTTCTCAAATTGACCAATGTTGGTTAAACCGTCCTATATGTGAGAAACATTGGATTGTAGATTTGGGCGCAATACAAGCGTAACAAGCGTGGAGGGATGCTGTAAAGTGTCGGCGGATCGTCCCGTAGGGTCGCGCGAGTAAAGGTTGGGAAACCCTGCCATAGGGTAAAGGTTGTGTAAGACTGAAGTTTATAGGAACTCCGTATTTATGTTATATCCGCGCCACCCATACCGCGGTATCATGGGCCATACACGTTTTCGGTTTTCGCGTTTGCTATAATGGGTCAAGTTAATGGGTGTAGTTACGTGGGGCAACGATCCTGTGTCTAGAAATAGCGGTTGGTACATGACCGGCGTAGGAACTCTACCGAAAGCCATAGGAGACAGACAGATTCGCCGGCAATAGAAGAAAACATATTTTAATGAGCAATAGCAAATCAATTTAGTTTTTAATTCTATGTCTGTCATTATTGCAATTTGCAACAGACATTAACAAATTTATCACTTGTATGGCAATTCTTACAGGCTTTTCAAAAGTTCAACCCAGTAAGGTTTTCAGTAGCCCCGCTGGTTATCAACATCACCGATAGAAATGACAACTGCCCAGTGTTTGACCACCCCACATACAATGGTATCATTACAGTGGAAGATTTGTTTGTCATGAATAATGGAACCCAAGAAAGAATGCTGATTACTGCCACTGATGCTGACGTGGACTTGGTAAGGAAATGCGTGATCTTTGCTTTGATGATGATTGTACTTTGAGGTAGAGTTGTATCACTTTCTTGAATTAAGTCGGAATCGCAAATCATTGGTCGAGTTACGACTGAGAGTATATGTGGTGTAATGGATAAATGCAGGACTCATGATCATAAAAACATTGTAAAATCGTGAGTTCCGAGCCCAGGTGCAGATAACGTATTTGGGCGGATACTTAATGTGAATTGCTTCGTCGACCCAAGATAAATTTGAGGATAAATTTGGGGAGCTGTTACAGGAAATATTACAATGTGAGTGCTAAGTTGGGATGCGGGCGCATGGCCGATGTTATGGTACACTTTAACTGGAATTACATATTAATGCAGACATATCTATAGAAACGCAAGCCACTGTGGGATGCGCGTACTTGTATATGAACTTATCAAACTCAACATTCGTGACGTTGTGCCATGGCATTCATTCCTGTTTGATAACATTTTCTTTTTCTTTCATACGCCTTTCTAGAACTGATGATTCTGTGGGCTTTTCGTAATGTGCATTTTAAGAGTGGTTTCGTAAAATTTTGACGCATAATCCCTTACTTGATCAGCAATTATGGAAATTCTTTTCTTGCAAATAACATCTGTCATAATTGTTTCTGTTTTACCTAGCGTTTATGTCCCAACATAATCCATGCAATATACAAGTAGAAGAAGCAACCTCTGTTAAGGGATGTGATCTATAATAGATTTGCCGCTGTGATTTTTACTGCTTCATGCATATAGTCTAGTGGAATAAAGCTCATGCACATGTATGCATGTTTGAGATTTACTACCTAAGACTACCTAAAGCGATAATAATATCACAGCGGTAAATCTAACATAGAATATCGGCTTAAAACTTAACCACAGGTTACCCGCTGATTCCTCCCGGTCTTTCCTGGTTGGACGTGGTTTTTATTGTTCAAACAATAAAACTAGGTTCTCCCGCTGGGTAACCGGCAGTTGAGTTTGGAACCGCCCCTAGAAAACCAACCGCTTTATTACTCGCGCACCACCATCAAACTTGACTCAAGAAGAGTAATAATATCTAACCTTTGTACAGGATTTCAATGGCATAATTACATTTGACTATGGCTCTGCTGAAGGTATACTAGAAGCTACAGATGAATCCATACCAGGAACCAACTCCAAGCAGGTTTACATCAAATTAACCAATCCTGGATTATTAGATAGCTCGCAGACATATACGATAGAGGTAATGGAACACAGCTGCAGGTTGACTGATGACTGTTGCTCATGTTTATAACTATCCACACCTTATCCTGTCTGAAGTCAACACTGCCCTCAATGCACATGTTATATAGCTTATGCCTTATAATATTATTCTTTAATCTTTTCCTTTACCTGGAATGGTAACAGTAAGGGAGTATAATGCCATGAAATTTTAAAGCCTACACTCCCACCCCACTTAAAATATAGTATGGTCCAATTTTGTGACTGAAATAGGTGCTAAGGAGGTCCTATAATTAGACAGAGTCTTAGAAGCGAGCACACGCTTCCTGAGCGCGAAATCGACGAATTCGGTGTGTTTTTTACCCTCCCTAAGGCATGAAAGTCACAATTTGGCCGAGTTTGGGTGCATTTAAACATAAATGGTCATCGTGCATCGTTTAAGATCGTGTTAATAATAATAATTTGTGCATTTTTTAGGTGCAACATTTGACGGGTGCCATTCTGTATCCCCTGGGCGCCCTTAGCTACTCCACTGGATACGACTAGTGATACCGTCTATATACGGTATAACATCTCAAAGATCGCTCCCATAAAATCTTGCCATGATATTTGTGAGGGATAGTTCAAAAAGAAAATCAGTGACAAGTCAACCAGAAGGCATTAGAGACCATTTGACACAATGAATTTTCTCAATTGTTATAGTTGAACACCTGAATGAGGGAGTCTGAAGCCATACTCAACACAGATCATATATTAATCATACGACCAACCACATCAAACGGCCAAAAAAAAATTGTCTTGCTATTTGCAATATTGCTTTACCTTATTGCTTTACCTTATTGTATCATCATAATGGAGTTATTCGTAGAGTCATTCGTCATGAGTGCAATTCTTAATATTGTACATAATTTTGTCTTTTGCTTTAGATCGCCATGAATGACCCCAGCATTCCTTGTCAAAGTACCATATATACTTCCACTATCACCATAGACCCAGTAGATCTGTCACCTCGATTTGATCAGCCCGCTTATTATGAGTCCATCCTAGAGGAAACAGCTTATGGCACCATTGTGACCACAGTAAGTAATTCAAACCAGATCGGTAGTGTTACATACTCATTCAAAGAATGAATAAAGACTCACAATTTCTTAACAATATAATTCCAATCCAATTAATTCCGTATCTATAGAAAATAAAAACAAATAATGGACAACCTCCTCAAATTATTTTTTTTTTTGTTTTTGAGAAAGACATTTTGGGCGAATGAATGGATTCATGCAACCGGCAATTAATTTTGTTGAAAAATACCCCGAGTAACAACCTTCATTCAACGAATATATATACACTGTTAAAAATTTCTGTTATTTAACGGGAAAATACCGGGATCTCGCTGCCGGTATTCTACCGTTAAATAACATCAACCCTAAAGATGAAATTGCCGTTATGATTGAAGAGACGTTTTGATGTTTTATCGATGTTGTATATAAAGAAAACACATATTTTGTGTTAAAGTCATTAAAATGCTCAATAATCTCTTAAATACAGTAGATTTACTGTCTACGCTGCACCGTATTTTAAGGCATACTGGCAACTCATTCCGGTATTCTACCGTAAAACGTTAATTTTGCTACAGTGTTGTATCAGTGACTTATTACCCTGAATATTCATAAACAAAACGCAACAGTGTAATGGGTATATTCCATAAAAAATGATAGTAATAGCACCCTCACCTCAAGGACAAAAGAGGTGTAAAAGGGAGGCTTCAGTGTTTATGGAGTAGTTCCTCTCCCTAAATTGATAGATTCTTCTTTTGAACATTCTACATGTAGATAAGGCAACAGGGCTATAAATACTGTCTAACAGGATTTATGTTGATTACACTTTTATTTTTCACAGAGCTATTGTCATTAATAAATTGTAGAAGTGAATTCCCTAATTTTTTTTTTTGTAAGAGCTTTCCTTTCTTACATAGTTTTTGTGATTGTAGAAAGGATTCTCCAGTGTGGGGAGGAGAGTCTGCGATTGCGATACATCAATAGTGCGACTGATCTGTCTTGAACCTTTCTTAATTGATAAAATGCTTGACAGCAGGGATATTTCCGAGGAATGATATGATATGAAAATTTCGACAACATCTCCACTTTTAACTCATATTTGTTCGGGTTGAAATAAAAACTACATATAAACAAAAATTGCGATATAATAAATTTGAGCAGCATTTCCAAAAAATGGACTATAATTATGAGCATAAGATTTTTTTGAATTTTAATTATTTGTATCTTGTATTTTCTTTTTTTTTGCACAACGGCAGCTCTTCTTAATCTGTCATATATATAATATATATAAATATTATATATATCTTATATAATATATATAATATATATATATAGATAGATATTATATAAATCGCTATCTCCTGGCTTAGGGGGGGAGGCCAAGGAGCTTTTGATATTCACTCATTACGGAGTTAGGGGGAAATATCTCACCTTCCCCTCTTAACGCCCCTTCACCTTTGTATTTGCGATTTATTCCGTCAAAAGATAGACATATTAAATTTATGCAAATGACGGATAATCTCTACGAATGAACAAAGGTATGAATATTAATTAATTTAAATACAACATAAGAAGCTCATTATAAAACTAATGAATATACATGATTCCCCCTAACGACTATATTAGCGAAAGTATATATATATATATAATATTATATATAAAGAGAGAGAGAGAACGGAGAGAGAGAGAGAGTGTGTGGTGTGTGGGTGTGTGATGAGAAGCGATAGAGAAGGGGAATTGAACGAGAGATGATGGTGAAGAGGGACAGGGTGATCAGTTGTTAGGCGGCATTTGAATGGAACTGGGAACCGTCTGCGATGCGAGAAAAAAATTCGAGTAAAAGCGTTTAAGAGTGAATGCAAACTAAAATGATTGTGGCATACTCTGCGGTACCTAAAAGGCATCCATCAAAATACAACCCCAATGTTTTAGAAGTTCAAACCCTGTAAAATGTGTTTCTCCGTTTGACTCCTTAAGGTATCTGGCGCGAACATATGATACTGTGCAAAAGGAAGGCATAATGTACCTATTACTTAGTTGCAACCATGGAGGTGCAGTAGTGTTTGAATAAGGATGAGACAGGCAGATTATGGTTATTATTCTGGAACAAACAGATGCTTCCAAACTCCGAGAATATGTGTTGTTTATTGAAGCTCAGGATAGGCGAAGTCAACCCACCAGGTAATGCCGTATTGGAGCACTATGTTCAATTGGGATCATCCCGTGTTACAGTAAAGGCTGACGCAGAGAGATTTTTTCAAAATATAATTATTTTGAGTAGAAATTAAAAAAGTCATCTAGAACTATAAATAGTCACCTTGAAATGTTCAATCCCAAAGTTAGAGATTCCTTTTCATGCACAGTAAACATTTATGCACAGTATAACAGTGCCATAGCATAGTGTCGTATAACAAAAATTCGGATCCGGAATTTATACAAAGTTGTGATTTTCTATATGAGGACTTCGATTGAGCTTAGTTATTTCCACACAATCACCACTTTTCCCCACTATGATTAGTATGGACAGCATTAGGGAAAGAAAGGCATTCTGTCTTCATTAATGGATAAAACGCAAAAAAAAAGGAAAAGAAATATATACATATCAGAGTTGTGTAAATTTCATTGTAAAAACTTCAACTGAGTCCATTGAACGTACCTTATATATGTTATCAATGCCTGAAGAGACTACGCTAGTGGTTATATAATTTTAAAATATTATTTATTACAGCCCTACCGCGTTGGATTGTAAAACGCATAAGCGCATCAAGAGCATAAGACTGCATAAGCCTAAGGCATAAGAGTGCATAAGCATAATCGCTTAAGAGTGCATAAGAGATAAGAAAACCGTAATACGAAATAATCGCAAAGAGGCATAATAGCATAAGTGCATAAGTATAGAATAACCGCATGACGGAGGCATAATCGCCATAGAGTGCATAGCATAGATAATAACCGTATATACGGAACATAATCGCATAAGAGCATAAGCGCCATAAGGAATGCATAAGCGTAAGAATAACCGTATATAGGGAACATAATCGCATAAGAGTGCATAAGCATCAAGAATAATCGTTTAACCGAACGAACATAATCACATCGAATAAGAGTGCATAAGCATAAGATACCGTCCCCCCCTACAGCATAGGGTACCGGGTGCATAGATAAGCCACAAGGAATAGGTATGTACGGAGCATTTAGCGCAGAGAGCATAAGAGTTGTAAAAACGCATAAGCCCCACGGAGCCTTATATATAGGAGCATTTATAAGCGCAAGATGGTGTAAAACGCAGTCGTTTACTATATACATACGGAGCATAATCGGGGGGAGAGGGGAGGGGAGGGGAATTGAATTAAAGGCTACGGGGATGTGCCTCCAAATGGGTTGTTTTTCACACAAAAATCATTAGACATTGGTCCCATTTTCTCCAAAAAATCCTTGGATAAGGGTTGCAATTTGGAAAGAGAGAAGGAAAGCACTCTGTAAAATCACCCATTTTTGAAGGCAGAAAATTTAGACATGTGGTCCAAATTTGCAAAATTTTCGCAGAAAACAAATCGTCAAATAGAACATTTTATTTGTACCTAAATGCTCTTAGAATGTATAGGGGGTTCAGACCTCGGGTCGCAAACCCCGTCAAATTGTAGAGAGCAAAATACATGTAAACGCAATTAAAATCTGACCATTTAAACACTTTGATAGTGACATTCTGCAACTAAAAAAATATTTAGAAATGTTGCGATGTATTTTAAATAACACCAAGTTGGTGTAGAAATAAAGAGTATCTCAAATAAGGCAGTAAACATCGCTTTCATTTTCTGCAACATGTATATAGGCTGTAATGTCTGACTCTGTCGGAAAATACATTATGCTTTTCTGCCTTTTCCACCAATACATACGGTTATTGTATGCAGTCTTATGCTCTTATGCGCTTATGCTGTACATACGGATTATTCTAAAGGTCCGCTTGGTCATGCAGTCTTATGCTCTTATGCGCTTATGCCTCATGCGGCTTATGCTCCGTATATACACGGTTTATTCTTATGCTTATGCAGTCTTATGCTCTTATGCGCTTATCATGCAAGTCTTATGCACTTATGCGCTTATGCTCTAATGGCGATATGCTCCGTATATACGGTTATTCTTATGCAGTATTATGCACCACCCGTCTTATGCTCTTATGCGCTAGCCTGCACGTCTTATGCTCTTATGAACTTATGCTCTTATGCGATTATGCCTCCGTATATAGGTTATTCTTAGCTTATGCAGTCTTAGCTCTTATGCGCTTATGAGTTTTACACTAACCGCGGCCCCCACTTCCTTTATAGCCGGAGTGCGCTTACGGTGCGCGGTTGTTGAGATCCCACATGTTGCTGATCTGTACGCGCCTTGCGTATATAGTTCCGGACATGCGACTCTTTCTGGTGCACACGCATATATAGGGTCACATTGGGTTGCGTGACGCCATTCATTAAAAATTTGCTGTGATGTGCGGGAGAGAGAGCATAAATCTTTGTTTGACGTATTTTCCCAGTTTCAGTATTTAGAGACTGTGTATTTTGCTAGTTTGATAAGAAATTACTGTGTCCCTTAAAATATTCTTGTTGCAAGCGCATGAGTTTATTGCATTTAGTATATGAAACAACAACTAAATCGTTAAAAAAAAGCATATGCAAATTACTATGAGAATTCCCATTGTTCATTAAAAAGATTACAATTTCCAAAGCCTGATTTTTTTTTTCCTTTCGTTCTTGTTGGGCGCAAACCACCCAAGATGACATGATGCAAAATACGAATACGAAAATATGAATTCCCACATTGATTTGCCCAAATAGCTTGGGATTCCCCGTAGTCATTTCGAATTAGAAATTTGTCACGAGGGGGGGAGGGGTCTGGATAGCCCAATGGTCTTTGAACAACTTTAGTTGTCCCTCTCTCAGGTATCGAGACCTACTTTTTCTGGTGTGTTATACTGGCTCCGGAGTCTAATAGCAGTTTTACCCCAATTTCTACTTAGAAACATTAACAAATAGCATTTTTACCCCAATTTCTACTTAGAAACATTAACACTGCTGTTACCATTGTGGTGAATGACACCAATAACCAGTGTCCACAGTTCGCCAAAGATGCATCTTGGTCAGATCACCGCATCGGATGTGTATGTACTGGAGCAGGGCTCTTTATCTCACGACCTTCTAATTGCCAATGATAATGACAGTTGCTGTAAGTGGAATTTGATCCTGTTATATGATTTATACCATCCAGCTTTGGCAAACTTATTCGAGCCATTCATCCGTGTGTAATATTGCCACTGACCTAGTCTAATGCCCAAGACTTCAAGAGGGATTCATACGCTTGAAACCCAGGATAAAAACACTATAATCCTTAAGATGTGACACTAGACTATAGTAGGTTTCAAATTAAGTGAGATCTTTGCATTATGTCGATAGGAAGGTATTGATAATGGGTTCAATCCCCGACCATGCGGGAGACTATGCCTTGGATGCATACAAACCCATATTGTGTCCATGGTACAGATTTACTCTACAGAATCGGCTTACTGGAAACTGAATTTTTGATTAATTTACAATGGTCGGTTAGGATAGAAGGGCTTATGCCATGGGTGACGGGGATGTCAAATCCGCGTTGCGCTAATCTTCTTAAGCAAGCGCTTGCCAATTTTGATGGCCAAATAAAAATTGATGGGTATGGTGCCTTTGGTATAGATTCTTGGTATCTATTTATTTCTCCAATGCTGTGATAAGGAATGATAGTTGTGCAGGGTCAAAGGAAGTATGTTCAAAGAACAACGTTTAATGCAATAATTGCTAGTGTTCATCCTGATTCTTTCAATGAAACATCAGTACTTGAGATCGATTACTTTGCCTCGTAATATCCCTTTTTCTGGTACCAAAGTATTTAATTTTATATTACTTTCTTTTCATGCAAAACCAATTCCATCGGGGTATAGGTAAGAGTACAGGGTGATCCCAAAGGTCCATTGGAAGGAGGTGGCAACCACCAACCCCCTCTTTCGAGAGAGAAGTACCAAATTGCCAGCCCTAACACAGCACCAATATCACAGATTTGCGGTAGCAAAACTATGCATGATGGATAAGATAATATGATCCTCTCTTTTCAAGTTGCCAGAGAAGTAGTTCATGTTTGTATTTGGTCGGTTAAATTGTATTCAGGTCAGCACTTGTACACTGAGTATGTATTCCTCTGGAAATCCTGACAATATTTTGCCCGGAGAAGTAACCTCCACAGTTTATAGATCAAGGTCAGAGCAATGGTCAGTGAGGCTGGAGGGTCCATACTACTGGGGTGATGGGATTGGTTTAAATACCTAACGGTAAGGCGCAACCGTTTCAGTTAAAGAAACCCAAGTTAAGTTGGTGTAAACACATTTTTTGGAGCTGTTGAGATAATAATTTTGTGAGTTAAAACGTTCTCATATATGAAACTCCAATATTGGACCAAATGACCTAGGTAGAATTCACTTCTCAATTCACGATTATTGAGAATTTTGAGTTAACCTATTTCTTTATTATATTCTATTATTTTCTTAAATGACCAAAAACGATCTTTCAAAGTGGCTAGAGTGGTTTGCAAAGAGTGGTTTATAAAGGTCACACAAGCAGATAAACGGTACACCTAACAAAAAAGACACGCCATGCGTGGGAATGAAAGTCGCACAAGCAGAATAACAGGGGACCAAGAGAGGAAAGCGTTTGCCCGCTTCAGGATTTAAAAATAATATAAAATTTGTTTTTTGTTTTTTGTTTTTACACAAAAGTACTTTAGGCATGATAATCCATCAACTTGATGGACGCACTTGTCAAACCCCCTGTTATGGCCCCAGCTTGGATTTCAAGATGTACAGTGGTCAAGTTTTAAAAAATGTTCCAATAGTTACCGTAGTGAAAAGTACATGACACGGTTTTACAGGTTATAGCGATATAAGAGGTTTATAGTTTACAATATGACTTACACTTTCGAGGTACGGGTTATTAAAACTTGTAAAAATAGTTGCAAAAATGTCAATTTCGGGTGTTACATGAAAAGGTTAAAAGTTGCTTTGATTCAAGTAACATGTGGTGCAAAATGTTTCCTTAGCTTAAACACGGGATTGAAAATAAAAGTAAGGAAAATTAGTTTGGGCCTCAGTGGCTTTCACGTTATCCAGCCAAAATAGTCACATGTCAATAGGAATCCAATAGCGCAATAGCGTTGACTTTTTTTTTGGTTAATAACAAAACACGTAAGATTGTCAAAACTATTTCTAACGTGATCTATCAGCTAAACCAAAACTCTGCACCACGTTTTTACAAAATTGGAACAATCTTTAATTTTGAACCCTTAATGTGCAAAACCAAAAGAGTGGACTTTTTGCACCATGGTGTACCTCCGTAATTGAAAAAAACTATAAGCCGTAGGTAGTATAAAAATACCTTTTTGGAAATCCTACAATTAGGATACAATTTACAATTGAATGGTGTGTTTTTCAAATCAATCGGAACATTTGAAATTGTGACCCCTGGGTAATCTTGAAATCCAAGCTGCGAGGCCCAGGAAAGGGGTGGGGGAAAATAGGGAAGTGCTTGCATCATTATTGTGATATGAATGCATAGAGTACTTGTTACCTAAAATCACAATGTTTCCACGCTAGCACACTCACACGAGGTGATGCACTTGTGTGTGTGTGGGCTGTGTGGGTGTGTGTGTTAGTGCATGTGCAATTCTCCATGTTAAAGTATTTTTACACTTTTGTCTGTTAAGCGTAACCATATGACCTGAAGCAACTGGTATATGTGAACCACAAATCGTTGATTTAACTATTAAAGCAAACTGACTATCGCCGATATTTAACGCTAACAGAAGAGTAACATGTATCCATGAAGGAGGTGCGTCAATTGGGACAGATGTTGTTAAGGTAAAGACCTTAAATACGATTTAGAACTTACAAGACTGGTAGTAAATGACCATTGGAAGGAAAATATTAAGTAAATGAACAGTGATGAAATTTACCCCTGTACTAAAAATTTACCCCCTTATGTTACAAAGTTCCCCACATTTCCAAGAGATTGGACCCAAATCTTCTGATTCAGCACCCTTTATTAAAACTATAAAAAACATTTTCAAACCTTCTTTCCCCAAAACTCTAGAATGGGATTCTGTAATTTTTTAAAACCTATTATGTGTCCCGATATTGCCAATGCTAGTAAATGCGAATGAGCATTTAGTCGCTGGGTAGGAAAAATCTCCTATGTACACGTGATCTTTCAAGCAAAAGCTCCTATGGAAAAATGGGTCCATTTTCAAACATCCTAACACAAAATTTCAAGTCTTATCAGAACTATCTGCAACCAAAAGATTAGTAAAAATTCTGATGGGATATTTAGCTACTGTAAATATCCATTTATAAAAGTACTGCTTTAGTTTTTATTAAATTAAATTTTAGAGTGAAGATATATGTACATTTGTGATGGTTGGCCAGAAATTTTTCATAAATGAGGTTTTCATCAAGGGTTTTTATTTCAAAAGGTCAATGGATAGGAGGCTTTTATCCACAGCGACGGATATTATAGTTACAGGTGGGCTGTA
>JAMKCH010058032.1:0-41017 GCA_023653785.1 Ophioderma brevispina | reverse complement strand
TCCCCGAGACATTTCATCACAGTGACGATTCATCCCGAGAAACTTCATCCCCGTACACTTTCATCCCTGTAATCACATACGCATGAATGGAGTCATTGCATTGTACGGCACTGACTAATTTAATGCACTGGGACTATAGGAAAGCTGATGTGGCGGGGTGTTGATTGTTGTGCTGCAGTGCTGTGTAGTGATTGTCATGTTACTGCCCATGAAGCGAATGTGTTGCATGTATGTGTTCTGTTATGGAATCGTGCAATAGGAATTATGTGCTCGGCCTCTGTGTGGAGGTGTGTTTACAGTACACAGTTAGCCTGTAACAACCTCTGTTGTATTTGTGCTATCCGGGCAATGTTGTTATAGAGAGAGCCGGCGCGGGGAAGCCGCGGGAGGTTGTTTTTTTGTATTTTTTGCCTTTTTGTCTAGATTTTCCATGCATTAAAAGAATAATGAAAGTACGAATATTATACCAATAGCATAACTCTTAAACCAACAAACAAAAAAAAAGATTGTACCACATCATAACATTGTGACGTACTCGACTTGGATTTTTTTTTCATTTTACATACAACCCAGTGTTTAAAAGTTGTCCCAGTATTTGTACCTAATTGGTAGTGTGTGGTCGTAATTTTCGTTCAGTCGTACTATATCGAAGACACGAATATTGTATTTTTTCGCCATTGATTTCATGTCATCTGAATGAACAAAGTTAGTATAGGTAACTTAAAAAAAAAAGGGTCATTTGTTTCAACCTCCAACAATCGGAAGAACATTAAGGAGTTTTTTTTTGGGTCTTGAGAAGGAATAAACTATAAAATATATTGTAATGTTGTTAAGAGGCAAAATTGTGAAATACCACCCCCCGAATCCCGCCCTCTTCTTTTTTCATTTTCTTCCACATTGTTCTGCCAAAATCGGTTTTTAAATTTTTTCCCTCAGTGACAAATACCCCCCCCCCCCAAAAAAAGAATAGAAAAGCGCAACTTTAGTTTCAAAGTACTAATTGATATTTTAAAAAGATATGCAACACATCATCCTTTTTTACTTTCATTTTGTTGTTGTTCTTGTTTTTGTGTTTCTTTTGTTTTTTATTTTTTTTGGTTAGTTGGATATATATATAACCATCAAAGGTCCGATTTGTTGGATGTACGATGCCTTCCTTATTTTTTATATCCAATCTTGGGTCTAGAGCCGAGCGACAAAAATACGTGAACACAAAAAAGAAACTAATATAGATTTGGTGTTTTGTGTTCCGATATAGATTTGATGTCCTAATAAATAAATTAGAAGTATAAATTTATGATACTGAATTCTTAATTGTAAATCATTGTATAAATTGTACATATTAATGTTTTAAAATCATTTTTATGGTATTAAAGCTAATAAGGACACAGAACCACAAACCACTGGTTTGTCTAGAGTTTATAACTTCATTAACATTTATAGGATCTACATTCCCTGTTCGTTTGAAGTTTTGGTTGGCGAATAAAAAAAGAGGTGTAAAAGTATATCAGCTTATTTTGAAACTGTATCGTTGTTTGATGTGTTGAGAACTCTTTAGGACAAACCAATCTTAAATATGACAAAGCCCTACAAGGAAGTACCAATGACCTACTGATTTTTAGGTTATACGAAAGGGACTATTTCTATATTTTCTTATTATTATTCAGTATTAATAACGGGAGTAGAATTGGCTCCAATTTTAACTTCTTTTTATTTAAAATTGAGTAACCAAATGATTATTTTAACAAAAATATAAAATTTTTATGTTATTTAATGTTTTTCAGCATATTTAATAATTTAGTGTCCTCCTTTTTAATCGTCGCTGTTTTTCACACAATTCACCCCAAAATCAACTAGGTGCAACAAAGACGTGTCACATAGACGAGGTATTCCTTTAAAAAATCGAAAGACCTGCTTTTTGCAACCGAAGTAAAGCTTTCCATCAACCTGACATACACAGAAGGTGTGAGAATTAGTTTTTTTTTCGGTACAATATATTTGAAATTTCTAATTCCTATTGAAGCAAATACGGAAGTTTAAAGGGCAAACGAGAGATTTCACATAGCAGTGTGTCCTTAAAAAATAGAACAAAATTCTGATTTTTTGGTGCTCTGATGTTAAAGCTTTGCCATCAAAAATAGTGCCTTATCTGAAAGGATAAGCTGAGAAATGGCTCTTTGGTACAAAAATTGTGGCAAATTGTATTTCGTATAGGAGGCATATACAAAATGTGCATCCTACATGTTTTCCATGTGAAATATAAGGCAAATCAAAATCACTTTTTTCTTTCTTTTAACGCACTTTCTGTAGCATAATACAAGGTGAGGAAATATATGAGTGTGCTATCTATTTGAAATTATATTAATGACACAATATTTGGGGTGCCTCAAATCTCTCGTTGCACCTTTAAGCTTTGTTTTATATTGAAATATTTCATATTAAAATTAATACCGAGAGATTTTCAAGTATATATCTGACATAACATTGAATTTATATATAGAATTTAACACACGCAATTTTAAATTTTTGAAAAATGTATTTTTTAATGCATTTGGTGCGTAAGTATATCGCGACTGTATCGTTTGCATCTATAAACCCTATATTTCATGCTCACTGTTTTTATATGACCAACGCGACCAATTTTTTTTTTTGCCTTTTGTGCGCAACATAGTTCAACATTACGATTTTAGCGTGTTTGTCTAATAGGACCCAATTTGTAAAACAAAGTATGTGTATTATGATTGACTAAAATTGCAAAAATCAGAATCTCATCCCGATGTCGATCTTGTTCAATGGTTAAATTGGCTGAGTTGAAAACAATCTCCGTAACCTTTCGGAGAACGTACAATGATAACCACCGAGAATTAATCATCTTAAAAAATTAAAAAGTAAAGCTTTTATTTATAGCAGAATCTATTGAATCATCGCATTTTTTTTAAATTAAACTTTTCACATTTAAAAATGTTTATGTGGGAATCCATACAAAAAAGCAGCGATATTTCAACGGCATGGCAAAATGGTCAAGTAACATGCGACACTCGAAATACTGTCTGCTTAAGTATGATTGCGTGTAAAATTACTCTTCTGTAACCATGGCAAATGATTTTTCAGATTCAACACTTCTACTCATACCTTAATAGATTTCTAAATCCGAGGTGAATGTTGAGCCGACGCAAAACATTGCATTGCCTTGCTGAAATGTGTGTATTTCAGAAGAGCACCATCTCTCTTTCATTTTCTTTTTCTTCGGTCCTGGAAAGAAATACATTATTCGGGGCAATCCGGCTATGCTAATACGAGATGACAGTGAGGTCTGTAGTCGTATTAAAATTTCTTTTTAAATATGCACCATGATTCAATTTCTACTTAAACTTAGACCATTACCAAAAGTGAATTTATATTTTAATTGTTATGAATTATTATTTTGCATGGGACAACAAAAATTTCAATCCAACCTCACCAGTCCGATGCAGTCGATCCAGATTAAATGTTGCCCATTGTCACTGCTGTGCGACTGGGCCGAAATATTCTCTATGAGAGGGTGAAATGCATATTTTGGTCCACCTCGTCGCTTTTACGATCCAGAGGGGCAACTCCCCCCGGTCGGTATGCTACTGTTGGGGTTATATAGAGAGACCCATTTGTTTTGTCAACCTAATTGCGCGAACAGTTAAAGGTTCCAACTACTTAATAAGAGAATTTGATAATGTAAAATTCCCACTAATGGCCAAACTTAGCTCCCGTCAAGTTTGGACAATTTATAGGCTGTTAGTGTTCAGATTTTCGGGAACTATTATAGTAATTTTACCAGTCGTTTTTGGCAAATTATAATTAACTATTACGCTAAAATTAAAGAATTTAGCATGAAAACTATAATAAGAAACAATTTGTCATTCGAAATCAATTTAGCATTAATGCATCTTACCTTATTGCAGTGTCTTATTAGGTATCTAGTTTTTGTCTATCATTAATTTGTAAACAATAACGTTACCTTATCAGGGTGCTATACTTCACATGTCTTGCGTTCTATGGTATCCCCGCATCTCATTGGAATTTTATGACTATGTTCATATACTTAGATTTTATATAAATATAATGTAGAGTCATTTTTTTTTTGTTGAGATGGAAATTAACAAAAAGGAACGGAACACGTATAAAATTATATTTTTATACCAGTTTGTGATGCATAATGTACTACACTTTGAATAGTATTTATTGGCGGTTTGTTTTACACTTTAACAACAGTGGGACACGCGGAAGCATTCATCCAACAACATGGGGATAACACTTTACAAAAACATGACAACAAAATAATTTATATTGAAACAAATAACATTAACTTCTTTTATTTAAAATTGAGTACCCATGTATTTTATTTTATTTGTCATGGTGCGTTTATGTATAGTTACTCCCGGTGTTCAGCATTATTTTAATAATTTAGTGTCTCCTTTTTATCGCTGTGTTTTCACAATTCACCCCAAAATCATAGGTGCAACAAGAGAATTTTTCACATCGAGGTATTCCTTTAAAAAATCGAAGACTGCTTTTTGCCACAGATGTAAGCTTTCCATCAAAAATATGAAATGAAAAGTGAGAATTTATTTTTTGTAAAATATATTTGAAATTCCTATTGAAGCAAATACGGAGGTAAAAGGTGCAACGAGAAGATTGCACATATCAGGTGTCCTAAAAAAATAGAAAATTCTGATTTTGCTTGAGTCAAGATTTCCATCAACAATATCCTTATCTGAAAAGGATAGATAAGAAATGCTTCTTTGGTACAAAAATTGTTGCAAATTGTTAATTTCGTATATAGGAGCAATACAAAATTCATTCCTATGTTTGTACATTGAAATATAAGCAAATCAAAATCACTTTTTTCTTTCTTGAAGAACATTCTGTAGCATAATTACAGTGAGAATCTATTGAGTGTCTAATCTATTTGAAATTAATTATTATGACACAAGATTTGGGTTGCCTCAAAATCTTCTCGTTGCACTTAAGCCTTTGTTTTATATTGAAATATTTCATATTTAAAAGTATCCCAAAAATGCAAATATTTAAAAAAAAAAATTACATTGAATTATATTTATAGAATTTAACACAGCAATTTTAAATATTTGAATAAATTATTTTTATCATTTGGTGCGTAAGTATATCGCGAGTGATCGTTGTCTATAAACCCTATATTTCCATGCTCACTGTTTATATTAACAACGCGAAAACCAATTTTTTTTTTTTCCTTTTGGCGCAACATAGCTACATATTAAGATTTGCGTTTTGGTATAATACCAAGTTTAACAAAATATGGGTAGTAGGATTGACTCAAAACTTGGCAAAAATCAAGAAAATACTCAGCCGATGTCGATCTTGTCAATGGTTTATTTGGTGGTTGAAAAACAATCTCCGCAACCTTTCGGAGAACGTACAATGATAACCCACCCAAGCATTAAATCATCTTAAATTAAAAGTAAAGCTTTTATTTATAGCAGAACTATTTGGAATATGATTTTTTTTAAATTAACTTTCACATTGTAAAAATGTTTATGTGGGAATCCATAAAAAAAAGCAGCGACATTCAGCGGCATGGCATAAATGGGTCCAGTAAATGCGACATCGGAAATACTGTTCTGTTGTAGAATTGAGTGTAAAATTACTCTGCTGTAACCAGGGCAAATGATTTTTCAAGATTCACAATTTACTCATACCTTTTATAGACTTACTAAGTCCAGGTGAATGTTGATGCGACGCAACCATTTGCATTGCCAATGGCTGAAATGTTGTGATATGTAGGATGAGGAGACCATCCTCTGTCATGTTTTCGGTCCTGGAAAGCAATACATTCTCGGGGCAAGGCGGCTATGATAATAAGAGAGGACAGTAAGGTCTGTAGTCGTATTATTAAATTTCTTTTTAACAATATGCCACAATGATTAAATTGATATTACATTAAGACAATTACCAAAAGTGAATTTAGATTTTTTCTTTGTATTTATTATTATTTGGCATGGGACACAAAAAGTTTAAAAACCCCACCAGTCCGAAGCAGTCGATCCAGATTAATTATGCCTACATTGATGCTGAAAACTGCCGAAATTTTCCTAAGATGGATGAAATGCATATTTTAATCCACATCGTCCCGCTTTACGATCCAGAGGGCAACTCCCCCCGGTCGGTATGCCATTGGTGGGGTTATATAGAGAGACCCCTTTTTTTTTCACCTAATTCTCAACAATTAATGTTCCAACTTACGTAATAGAGATTTTGCTTGTAAATATCCCACTAATGGAAAAATTAGCTCCGTCAATTTGGACAATTTTGGCGTGTTTATGTTCATTTTCGGGACTATTGATAGTCTATTTTCCCAGTCCGTTTTGCAAAATTTAATTAACTATTACGCTAAATTAAAGAATTTAGCATGAAAACTATAATAAGAAACAATTTGTCATTCGAAATCAATTTAGCATTAATGCATCTTACCTTATTGCAGTGTCTTATTAGGTATCTAGTTTTTGTCTATCATTAATTTGTAAACAATAACGTTACCTTATCAGGGTGCTTAATTCACATGTCTGCGTTCTGATGGTATCCTCATCTCAATTGATTTTATGACTATTTCATATAATTAGAGGTAATAATGTATAAGCAGTGTTGTTGAGGATGGAAATAAAAAAAAGAACGAGACAAGTCTAAAATTATATTTGTTATACCAGTTGGGTTGATCAATAAGGTAATACACTTTAGAATAGTATATTTATTGGCGTTTGTTTTTACACTTACAACAGTGGCACACGTGAAGCCGATTCATCCAACACCAGGGGATACAATTTACAAAAACATGACAACAAAATAATTTATATTGAAACAACTACATTAACTTCTTTTATTAGTAAATGCTGTCCGTATTTAATTGTTGGTAATACTCCATCGGCTATATACTCGATCCACCCCAAAAATTTTGTAGTTTCACTGTTGCTTAGTTTCCCTTTTGTGCTTACTACTGTGAAAGGCCCCTGGATTCAACGAGCTGGCATACAAACACGATGGATATCGACAAGGCTGGAGAAAATACTAAGCTTGCAAATTGACATCGTATTGTAACCCGTAATTGTACAAACTTAAACATCACAGATGTGGATAATTAATTAATCCCGGGGTAAAATCCATTCAGCCATTCTTTGGACCCTTGGATTGCTCTCAACCGGCATAGTTTTCGATTGAGGATTGTTGCTGCTCAACCTAACGCCTCAAACTGCCGTTTTTTCCGACAGTTAGTCGTGGAGCATGTGTTACTTGATAGTAAACATTTTACAATGTAACATTTAGCATCTTGCGAATGCCTCAAATGATAAAAATGGTAAGTCTGATTATCCTTTCATATGAAAAAAAAGGAATAGGGGGCTTATATATAAGTTGTGAGAATGTTGGTAAAACAAAAACACAAGGAAAACCGACTACGATCTTCAGTGTACACAGAAGTAGCATAAGAAAAAAAAAGTGACAAAAAGCAGAATAAAATTCACGTTTTTTTCCATTGGACCGAATTGGCATGGGACCGAATTGACGTGGGACCATCGTGAGACCGAATTGACCATCGTGGGACCGAATTGACCATAATGAGACCGAACTGGTTTTGGGACCGAATCGACCTTCACCCGTAGAGAGTGCAATATACAAAGCATGGAGTAGAAATAAACCCCTCCATGTAAAAGCTACAGGGTGCAGAAATTTTGCACCGCGATCGGCAGCAAAAGCCGCGATGAATCATCTTTACACTGTTAAATCGAAGTTATATATTAGCGATTATTCAATAAAAACAAACATGGCAGCATACATTGTTGTGGTAACTTGTATTACTGAGAAGAAGATACTTGAAAACATTGTAAAATTCACGTCATTTGAGGGGCCGATCGAACCAGCGATCGACTTGCGACATCCCGCAATATGCCTACTTTTACAGGTACCACCGACGTTTCTAGGCTAATTTATTTTATTCCTAATTTCGCTGGTTTTAATCACTTGTTTACATTAAAAAACCGAATCAATTTAATTTTTATGGATGAAAATGTCGTGGGTGAATGTCGCGGGGATGAATCCGCCCGGGATGACTGGTCTCGGGGATGACATTGTACGGGGATGAAGTGTCTAGCATTCGAAATGACATGCATGCATGTCTCATTCAGTGGCCTAATCTAGTTATACTATTTATGTCCCGCATTTCCTGTCCTTTTTTTGGCATTCGTTATAATTCTACTAGTACTAGAATTATACGAATGCAAAGACAGTAAATTGCTGGTAATAAATAGTAGGCACAGTCTCCGTCAAATGAGTGTAAAACGTTTTTGTGAAGAAGTCAAACAAAACATCTGAATCCTATGTCGAGCTCGTGTTGGAGATACGCTGAATACTTTTTAGTGCCCGTCTCGTGAAGATTAACGTACCGATTATGGTGAATTATAACATTGTTTTACATGCTGGTTACTACCGCACAAACATCTCTGTCCCTTCAGCTTGCAGCTTCTTGCATCTCTGATATCTCAGGATGCCTCACAGATGTTGTTGTCATTATGCAACCACAGGTCAATCTCGTGTACAGTGAGCAAAATCGAAATTCCCTCCCTTTTTGAGAGGGAATATAACTGAGTCACTGCGGTCACTGTAATAGAATTGACACGGGGAATGAGGATAAACCCGGTGTCTTGGTGCACACATGCGCACCACGTCACTACTTCTCCCTTTTGGCACCTTATATGTTTTAACAACATAATTACTGGAACTAGTTCACGATTTCATTTCCCCCAGGCGGTGAATAAATAATGGTATAATTTTATAAAATCGAAAATAGGCATGAATTTTAGTAGGAGCACAAATCGTTTTTGGTAGCTTTTGGGTCTATTGATTGATTGATTTTATTCAGTACTTGGTATATCATCATACATAAAACAAAATTTAAAACATACCAATGCATGAACCTTGCCGTTCAAATGCACTATATTCTCCAAATATACTATGGCTCTGCTGTTGCATGTTTGGATCCCTCAACACGATGCTAACACAACGGCCTCCAAGGCTGCAAAATTAAGCAGCTCGACTGATATTCTTAGTTGTACGCAGGCCCGAGCAGGATTCGATGTGGGGGGTGCGGCATTTGCCAGAAGTGTACCTTTTGCGTACCAACCAAGTAATTTTTCGGGCTCGCTGCGCCTCGTCGGTTTGTACCCCAAATTTTTTTCGCCGTCATCTCCAAATCCTGAGGACGGGGGGGGATGGGTGGGGAGGGGGTGCTGACGGACCTTGCATCAAATCAAACAGCCATGCTTATCTACATGCACCACAACCCTTAAAACAACATAATATTTAGGCCAAGCCGCAAACTTTCCTTAACAAAACCGCCCCATCACCGTATACCTGTGTAATGAAATTACTTGGAAAGGATTGTCCATGATCAATTCCCCTGATTATCTTACATGTCATAAAAAACATTTCGAGTGAACAATCATGCTCAGTCAGACCAAAACATTCAACTCTGACAACCCTTCGATCCGACTACATCCTGAAAAACATGGACGCTGGCAACCTGGTTGGTGCAGTGTTGTTTTGGAAACCTCAAAAGCATTTGACACAGTTTGCCATCTCCTATTTTTGAATTTTCAGAGTTTTGAGTTGAGAGGTCGTGACTTGTTGGTTCAACTCTTACTTATCAAATAGGAACTACACAGTGATAACAGCCACTTCTGATATGTCCAGTCAACTTTGGCTTACCACAGGGTCCATTCTAGGCCCTCTTCTTTTCACACTGTATATAAGTAGTTCGTGCCAACTATAGTGTCAATCTTTATGTCAGACGCACATGGCCCGTATTTTTACCGGCTGGTAAAAACATCTGATTATTGGCGAGAAACTTACTTCAGCAATGCTCAAAATTTGCAGTGTGGATGGATGAGAGCTGGCTTACCCTAAATGCTTCAACAAAAGCTATGCTCTTTGGGCTCTCATATTAAAACTATAATGCCACCCCTCTTAATATGTTGTTTATTAGAGATACTGTGCCTACGTTTAAATCTCTTGATTTGCAGTTGATGCATCCCAGCGTCTCTTGAACCTGGTAATATGGGATTCATGTTAGCAATCTGTTGCAAAAAAACATATAGGTTATTTTATAGATCAGAAAGTCTCTGTCCAGAGAAAGCCTCACAATTCTGCATAATTCACTTTTGCTCCCAAGGATTGATTATTGCTATACATCGAGGGGAACGGTAGCCCGATACTGTGCAAATATTTCCCGGATAGAATTGGGTGATTACAACTAAGATCACTATAGGGCAATACTTATATTGGCAGAAAAACAAATTCGGAGCATCTTCCTTCGTCAAAATGGGTTGGGATACATGCAGAAGCGTAGGAATTATCACCTAAATTTTGGGTTTGTTTAATGTCTGTCAGTGCTGCACCTCCAGGTTTAATGCATTACTTCGCACTTGGTTCCAGACTTCCACAATATATGCACTCGCTCCAGTACTAAGGGTATCAGACCAATTAAACCAATTCGAGAACATGGGAAACGTTCTAGGGGATTTGCTTGGATAAGTTTCAAAACATTTCTTTCTTCTCCCCATGCACTCACTACCAGTAATCTCACCTTTAATAGGTTACGGCTGTGCATATAATTTTAGTCCGTTGTCTACATGAAAATTATATTATTTGAGGGTCAAAACATTATGTATTTGTTTAATATTTCCTTCCTTTTTTACTTAAAATTATTTTTGAAAACATTTTATTGCAGGTCAATGGTTTATGTTAATGTATTAATATCCTATATAGGAGTGAGCAGGGGTGCCCGTACGGGGTCGGCGGCCAGAAGCGGACCTTGTGCGTACCAACAAAGTAGTAATTTTTCGGCTCGCTGCGCTCGTCGGGTGACCCAAATTTTTCGCCGTCATCTCCCATTCTGGGACGGGGGGGAAGGGGGGAGGGGGGGGCTGACGGACCTGCAATCAATCAAACAGCCAGCTTATATAAATGCACCACAAACCCGTAAAACAAAAACTAATTATTTAGGCAAGCCGCAAACTTCACTTCTTAACAAAACGCCCATCACCGTAATACATGTGAATGAAATGATTGGAAAGGATGTCATGATTCATTCCATGATTATCTTAAATGTCTCATAAAACATTTCGAGTGACAATCAGGCTCAGCCAGACAAACATTCAAAACTCTGAAAAACCGTCTATCCGACTACATCCTGAAAAACAGGGACGCTGCAACTGGTTGGTGCAGTTTGCAGGTGCAGTGTTTTTGGACCTCAAGAAGGCATTTGACACATTTTCATCCTATTTTAGACGTGGCAGAGTTTGGAGTTGAGGGTTCGGAGATTGATTGGTTCAACTCTTACTTATCAAATAGGAAACATACACGAGTGTGCTAACAAGGCCTTCTGATATGGCAGTGGTCAATTGAGTACCACAGGGGTCCTTAGGCCACCCTCTTCTTGGGACATGTATATAAGTAGGGATGCCAACTATAGTGTCAACTTTATGCAGGACGACACTGACCATTTACGCTGGTAAAACGCTGAGATATGGCGAGAACTTACTTCAGAAATGGTCAAAATTTGCAGTGGGGATGGAGGAGAGCTGGCTACATGAAATGCTCTCTAAAACAAAAGTATGCTTTTGGGCTCTCATTTTTAAACTTAATAATGCCACCCCTCTTAATGTCGTTATTAAAGATCTGTGCTACGTTAAATATCTGTTGCCATTTGATCAATCCCTGCTCTTGGAATGACCTATTGATCATGTAGCAGATCTGTGCAAAAAAAACATCGGTTATTTTATAGAATCAGAACGTATCTGTCAGAGAAAAGCATCCAATCTGCAGAAATAACTGTTGCTCCCAAGGTTGATTATTGCTAACATAGTATGGGGTAAACTGTAGAAAGGGACTGTAGCAAAATTTAAGGATGAGAATTGGGTGAGTACAACTAAGATCAGCTATAGGGCAATACTGAGCGCCAGGACCAAACAAAGTCTGAGCATCTCGTAAAAACAAACAAAGGGTTTGGGATACCATGCAGAAGCGTAGGAATTATCATCTAAATTTGTGTTAGGTATGTCAGGGCTGCACACTTCCAGGTTTATGCAATTACTTCGCACTTGTCAGACTCACAAAATATATGCACTCGCTCCAGTACTTAAGGGGAAAAATCAGACCATGAAAACCAATTCGAGAACATGGGAAACGTTAGGGGATTTGCTGGAAGAAGTTTCAAACATTTTCTCCCATGCCACTCACTACAAGTAATCTCACCTTTATAGGTTAAAGGCACTTCCCCTGTGCAATAGAATTTTCGTCCGTTGTCTAAATGAAAATATAGTATTGAGGGTCAAAACATTATGTAAATTGTTATATTTCCTTCCTTTTTTACTTAAAATGGATTTTTGAAAACATTTTTCAGTGCAGGTCAATGGTGTATGTATGGTATCTCCTATAGGAGAGTGAGCCGGCCCGTACGCGGCCCAAAAGGGGCAAAGGTCCATTTTTGCTGATTTTTGATAAAAAAGGTCCGAAATTTAAGAAATTTGTAACAAGAAAAGTCCACTTTTGGTTGATTAAATGTCACAAAGTCCAAAAGAGGATGTTTTATGTTTTTAGGGGGGGGGGTTAGTCCACCTTTAGCAAACAAGGTCACACTTTTTCATTCTCTCTACATGCAAAAGAGTGGAATTACAATCGTTAGGTGACTAAGGGCCCACTCTGAAAAGACTGAAAAGGTCACACCTTTCAAGAATACTTTTTGGCCTCAAATTTAATATTATAATTATAAGATAAAATTTGACCCAAAAAATGTTCTTGGAAAGGGGGACATTCACTCTTTCAGAGTGATCCCTTGTAGTCACTCTAACAGAGTGCAATTCACTCTTTTGCAGTAGAGAGTAGTCCATCCCCACCACCCCCCCCCCCCCCCCCCCCCCATCCAAATAAATCCTGCGTACGGCCATGGGATGTGTGTAATACAAATGACCCTGGTATTTTAAATATCATATTGAAAGTAATTGGTCTTAGCAATATATGAAATCTTTAATTAAAAATGTGTATATTATGGCTGAGTTATGGATAGTTTATTTTGAACAGATTAATACAGGTGACTGAAAAGGTCCCGACTTAAATCAATCTACGCTGAGAGTCAAACAAGACAAGATAGATTTCGTTTTCACTAAATTGGAGAGGAGCTTCATGCAACTAACCAATTTCTACATGATCAAGCTCAGTGCTAGGCGTTATTGGCGGTTATGCTAAGGATCTAGCAAAGCATCAGTGTCTTCGGCGCGGCATATTAAAAGAAGACGTTTGCACCCGACTACTGAGCGTTAGTCATGCATCTAATATAGAAAAAAAAGGGCCCAGGATTTCCATGTGGGACACTGCACAGATAGACCCAACAGATCGGAGTCAACCTTATGGTCATCTCATGATCGAAACAGTCTAATAGAGCAGGAGAAGAAATCATAGGGTTCATTATTGAAGGAGTTGTCATGCATGACTACATCTAAGGTTTGGACCCGCTATAATATCAATGCAAGTAATGAGTGGTCTCAAATTGTGGTGTCACTTGTGCAATAGGGCCAATGCAAGGTTACACAGGTGTCAATTTTAAACTACTCCAAACATGTTGAAACCTTTTCCATATTGTCCATCTAGTCATTGGATTCCAAAAATGTATATTTTACGCACTTACGAATTTGGTTTTGGAGTTAGAGAGTATGACCAAAACGGACCAAACGGCACAAAAGATGATCCCAATTTGTACATTGGGTCACCATTGAACTTATAACCTTATTAATATAAATAATTGCAATTAAGTGCCTGGGGAATTCGAAAGAGGGCCCCCCCCCCCCACTCCCAAAAGTAATAGGTTTTTGTTTACTTAACAGATAAGGTCGAAGGTCAATGCCAATTGGCATTATGTTGCCCCATTACCTATTTTGTCCCATAACCTATAACTATGCATTGCAGAAGCTACAACTATTCCTTATTTTGGGGGGACACCTTAAAGGTGCGTTTTTCCGATCGTCTTTGGGACCCCCCCCTGATTTACACACCCGGAAGTATATCATTTTATGTCAGATGGAAAGCCGTATTATGTTTCTCATTGTCGGCCTGCAATTTGAGCCTCTAATCCATTTCATTTCCCAAGATATAACCAAAAAACCGCCGTTTTAAGTTTTTAGTGGTTCACCACTTTATTAGCACGTATTGAATTGCTTTGGCAACATGCATTATTGTGCGTCCTACCATCAAAACCGCAATTATTTCCCACTGTACCTTGATGTGGTTTAATGTGCAAGTGCCAAGGCTCTCATCTATCAATTAAGAACACAATACCAATTGAATCGAACACCACCTTTTAAGCTAGAATGAACAATTTGTTTCATTTTTTCCCAAAGCAAATCTGATTTTGACCCCTGTACAAATGGGGTTTCAGCCATCATACTCTAAAACTCTAAAACCATTGCCAGATGGGACCAACTATACTTTTTGGAATAGCACGCCAATATGGCATACATTTCAACTGATTGGAGCATTCAAAAATTGTTTGACCCCTGTGTAAACTTAAATTGGGCCCCTAATTGGAAAAAGTGACAACCACAATTTGAGACTTCCTTGATAACGGGGTCCCATACTAAATGGCCAAAGATGTCAAAGCTTCGATGAAGTGGACATGACGAGGATGTTTGACCAGGTCAGTGCTAATAAAAATCCTATCAAAATCACAAAAAAGTGTTTATAGAAAAAGTCCGCCCTGAAATAAGATGAAAGTTATAAGATATTTTTTTTTTCTGAAGGTATTTTTCTAAATTGAAGAAACAAACACATAAATTGTTGTGTGTGTGTGTTGTCCCAATTTGCGTGCCTACACCATGTCAGAAAACAACGTACATGCCCCTGGATCTTCCGCTTATACCAAATGCGTTTTGGTGAAACCTATTGTGCATTTCGACACTAACATGTTAGCCGATTTTCAAGGATGTCTTTTTGAGATGGCAGCTTGAAAATGACATTTCACGCTGCAAATTTGACGTTTCGTTTGTAGGCGTTTAATGCAGGTACAATTACTAATTTTAATTAACGCTGATAAATCAACATTGAATGGACATATTTTGGCCGCCAGAATTTTAACAGATAAGTTTTTGGTCAAAAAACTATATTCAGTCAGCACAATGGTAATATGAAATGCTGAAGAAAAGGAATTCAATACTGAAAACCAGGTCTGCGTTGAACAGAGTGAGGGGTAACGTGTTCCAGAAATTCATTGTACGACAAAAACAATGTTGAATAAACGTGTGTGCATATTGTGACAGTGACAGTACAGACTTGCTTATTTGTATTTTAGAGAACTTGTTTTGTAATCTTTTTAAAAGTCCACTTTTCACCTTGAAAGGTACGTTCAAGATGAAAATGTAAGTTAAACTAAAACAGAAACATTGTTTTACTGCAGCATTCGTAGTACTGATACTTGTAATCTGACTAAGCCCATAGTATCACAGTTTCCGTAACGCTCATGCGCTATGGGAATTTTTGGGTGAGAAAATTTTAAATTTTAGCCAGTAAAATTGTACAGTTGTTTTAAAATTTAATTAAAACACTATTCAGCAGCGATGGTGGGGTTGTTTCTCTTGCTAATGGTACCTTTAAAAAATATCGTAATTTTGTTGTTTTTTGATCGGAAATGAAGTGATTTCTCTCCCAGGTGCGAATTTGTCAATGACTAATTCGGCCCATTTCCAATTCGGCCCAAACTCAGTGGCCCATTCGGCCCACCCCGATTCGGCCCACTTGCCAATTCGGGGCCCACCCATTTCGATTCGGCCCATTCAAGTTCGGCCCCCGTCCAATTTCGTCCCCAATTTTAAAGTTGTTTCTCTTTCTTCCTTTTCTTTCTTTCTTTTCCCTTCTTTTTATTTTTTCTTTTTCAACGGTTTAGGCCCTGCTGTTGTATATTTCATCCTGTTAATTTTTGCCATGTCCTCCCACCCGGTTAGACCATAGGAGGTATGGGTAGACAGAACATCACTACAATACCCGGGTAGCAATAATGTGATATTGCCGGGGTATTGGCATTCGCCCATTAAAAAGGAGTGCCAATCTCCATATCCACCTGCTTCAGTGCGCGCCTTTCATGGAATTGGTAAATCAAGTAATACCTATACCTGAATTGTGTGCAATTCCATATAATTGGTGTTTGTTGGACAAGATTGAGTTTGTGTGTATGTAGGTCGAGAGTCCCATATCCCTGGCGCGGCAAAAAGGATTGAGTATCATGCTGCTGGTAACCCCTAACACTTCAAGTTTGATGAATAATTTTATTACATTGTGAACATAAACCGTATCCCCTACCGAAATCACACCATTCCTGATCGAAAAATTTTGTGGGCATCCTAGTCGTTTCGGGCGAAAGCCTCAGGTTTTCACTAGGACATATAATTTACCAGTTTACACACTGGTTTTTACGTATAAACCAACCGCACCGCATCAAGTGCTAAAAGTATTCATCCTTTTATAAGAACATCTAAGGTTCGATAAAGACTTCAAAGAAAAGCATTCACAGGATTTTAGTTTAGGCCAAGAAAAAAAAGTTTCTCAGAATGACCCGCGCATTTTATTTAAAAAATTGGTCTTTGACCCGCATATTTTTTTTTTAGATTTTTACTGACTTTGGATTTTTTATTGTTACACAAATATTAAAATTCCCTAAAAATTGAAAGTGGGTTCAAAAGCATTTAAAAAAAACTCATTTTGCATTAGCATTTTTCTTTAAAAAAAAACTCATTTCACATTCTCTAAGAACACCTGTTTTTTTTTGGCCATATCAAGCCTTTATTTCGTGTCTGAGAGTTCCTGCATATTATAATATTGGTAAACCACACGTCCCAATTTTGACTATATAGATATAGATTATTAATGTTCTATAAGGATCGGAATCACAACACATGCTTTACATTTATCGATGTGTTTTTTTTTTCGATTACCAACTGACGTTTTCATGGTTCTGTCAATTGCCTTTGTCAGCCGATGTACACTCTAAGAAAATACAAAATTTCGTATATTGTAGGAGATCCATCAATTTTTGTATCATTGGAGATACCATCTCTCTGATTATCAGACGTTCCCATAAACTATACAATCAACTAAAAATTATACAAATATAACCTAGTGCATTTTGCCAGATATTTTGACTTTTATTGTTAAGACCAGATCCTAAGCTAAATCCTCGCTTTTATTCATCCATTTGATGAACCTAAGCGACGATATTGTCCAGTTGACACACCGGATAAATAAGACCACGGGCCAGTTTAACCTGAAGGTTCAAGAAACTAGAGGTATAAAGGGTGTACACATTGCGTGGGATTAACGTTTCAAACAAAAGAAAAACTCGTACGATCAGCGTGAATGTATTATCATTCATTGAAGCTAACCAATACATTAAATTTTCATGAAAGACCATAAATTATTATGATGTGGGTGTGAATGAGGGAACTCACTCTCAGGGGACCAATAATCTGAATTCATTGGAAATTTGGGGATTTTTGACTGCTGAAACTAAATGTAACAGTCTACAATTCTGTTTGAGGGACAAATGTGTGTACAACACTCTCTAATGTGGAGGACAATTTACCCTTCCCTATTCCCCACTGCCTCCAAGTGCCAGAAGGAATACTAAGAAAGCAGTGTCCAACAAAGAGCGATAAACAAAGTATGTTGTGTTCAAAGGTCTCAGTTTACTTTCAAACAAGGTCCCTTTATTATGGTTCTTATCTTCTTCCTGCAAAAAATGGAGTAAATAAGCGGAGACAACCGACTGTTTTGGAATTGATTTCCCAATGCTACATGTAAATTTATTAGCAATGGACATTATAAAGTTCTAAATTAAGTTATATCACAAGAAAAAGCACTTTATACCTACTTTTTATTAAATTTTCAATAAAGAAATGTCTTGAAGGTGATTTTCATGTCAACTTTGTTGATTTCAGATAGCGAAACTGGCCCAACATTTTTTCAATTCTCCCCCTCAGATATTGCCATCACTCCTGAACCAGACCCCCAAATTCAACACCACTAAAAATCTCATGAAATCTGGAACACTCCAAAAAAGAATCAGTAAAACTCCCATTGAGATGAACTGAAATGTGTGCCAAAAAAAATTAATCATTGTTGTATAGTTTTTTTTGGGACATCCCGTATGTTCTTCTTCGGTGCAAAAAGGGGGCCAAATCACCTCTATCAGTGCAATTCGCACCAATAATCAAATCAGACATTTCTTGAAAAACATAGTCATTTCAGGGCTAAAAAAGGTAATATTAAGGTCTATATTCGCATTCATTTCTTTTTAATGTAGCCACATGGTTCAATTTTATATACACTTAGGGCTTCTAGACCATACCAAAAGCAAACTAATTTTTTTAAGTTTTTGCATTTTCCTATTTTGTGGCACAGAAAGGTTTAGACCCATCAGTGCCGTTATTAAAGGTACTATCCGTGATTTCTACATCAGAAAATCGAAAACCTTATCAAAAATCAATTTTTTTGCATGTCTGTATCAAGTACAGGTTAGCCTAACTTACCCCTGCAAAGTGATTAAGACCAAAGCACAACTTAATACGGCTAAAGTTTATATTTTAGTCATATGGCTGTACGGGACACTTATTATACTACAACATGCAACTAAATGGAGAATCATATTTTGAACTTGCTATTTTTTTCATTTTCTCCACGACTCTCAATCATTCAGTTGGAAAACGTAATTATGAGAATTTTACAGGCGTATCCTTCACGTTTAACTATAAACGTTGAAATTTTGACTCTTTCGGATGAATCACTGACAATTGTTTTTAACAATCGAAATTCCCTAAGAGGTGTGAAATGCATATTTTGTTCCATGAATCGTCCCCTTTTGTTTCACCTTCCTCCGAACAAGTTTCTAAACTTCATGCTCCATTTGTTCTTCGTTACATGCTGTTAAACATAAAACACTTAGTGCCCTTTTTTTGTAATTCCTAGCACTATCCATATTTTTCTGCATTATTCTGTTTCACTTATATGCGATAATTCTATGAATTGGAAATGTCAGGAGAGTTATATATTGGTAAAAACATTATACTTTATAGATCACCATGTTTTTGATAACGCTGTTACTTGGAAATTGTAAATTTAACTAATGCGACTTTGATCGACTTGAACCTTTAATGTGTTTGATATATTCAACAATATCATTTTGAACCATTTGAAGAGTTTTTTTCCCACGCTACTGGTTTTTAGGGTCAATTTGTTTAAAAGATACTGATTCCGGATAGCATGGACTGGTCCACTGGACCGGGACTTTGACAATCGGGCACTATCTACGCGGCGTTTTAACACAGGCATCCATAGTTCTGTAATATTTCATAGATATATAGAACATGTAAAAATCTGATTTTTGTATTTTGGATTTCTGATTTAACAAATTGATAGTGCCCTAATAAGTATTTATTCTGAATATACTGTGAAAAAAAATCATGATTTTAAACTAATAAGTAGTCCCTACTCACGGACAAACTTAGGCTCAGTCAATTGGACACTCTCTAGGTTTTCGGGAATTAATCGATAGCCTATTTTAACCAGTCGTTTGCAATATTATAATTAACGAATAAAGCAAAAGATTTTAAGCATGAAAAATCTTTTAAATTAAAAAATTGGTCAGTTCGAAAATCATTTAGCATTTATCTTACTTTTTTGGTATATAGGGAAAGAAAGGTATACAGCATGGATTTCGGGTCGAATTGCATGAACAGAATTAATCATTTGAATGAACCACTGCCAGTATTTATACTTAATGGCGTTTGGTTTTAAGCACTTAATCAACATGTGCACTCACGGAAGCGTGCAATCCAACAATAGGTTGAAAAAACAAAAAACATGACAATAAAATCTGAGACTATGGTTGAAAATAATTTAAAAAAAAAGCAAACAAAATCGTACGCAAAAATGGGTGTAGCTTTCACAGTGTCCTTCCCCTTATTATAGTCTTAATCTACTGTGAAAAAGCGATGGGCTTCAACGAGCACGCATACAAAACCGATAGATGAGTATCGAAATAGGCTGGCGACAATCCCAAGGGCGAGCTAATCAATCATAATGTAACAACGACTGGCAACATGCATCACGATGTGTATCGATGAAATCCATTTCCATCCCTTTCTTTCTTTGACCCACCGCACACAACTTTTTTCCACATTTTCCGCGTCTGAGATCTCAAAGAGTGGGAAATTGTTGGAATGTGACTTGAAGAGACTTTCAAAGGGCCAAAATTATTGATTTGAGAGACTCTCAAATGGCAGACTTGAAAGAATTCTAATGACAACTCTTTTCACGTTGTTTGTGATTGTATACAAGTCCGATTATGGTAAAACCTTACCTCTTTTATTAGAAAGTAAACTGGTGATAATGTTGATTTCATTACTTTGAATAAAAATTAAACATAATTCATGTATTAATTTCCTGATTCTTCTCTTGAATGAGCATAAAATAATAATCTTGAGTCAAGCATTACAAAAAAATCTTTCAGTTTGGATTATTTGAATTGATATCGTTTTTTTATGATTTTGACTTATGTCATACCAGCCCCTCAGGATTCTTTTTTTTTTATTATTATTAATTGTTTTTGTGAAATTGGTTGTGGGTGTGTAGTTTTTGTCCGTGTC
Organism: Ophioderma brevispina; assembly: GCA_023653785.1. Classification (NCBI taxonomy): domain Eukaryota; kingdom Metazoa; phylum Echinodermata; class Ophiuroidea; order Amphilepidida; family Ophiodermatidae; genus Ophioderma; species Ophioderma brevispina. Next base: position 20,279 of record JAMKCH010058032.1, on the reverse strand, counting down.
TTGTGTGTCTTTGTAAGATTTGTGTGGCGTTTGTTTGGATCCATTTTTGGGGGGGGTTGTGACAACTGAAAACAAAAAAAACCGTTTACAAAATTTTTTAAAAAAAATATATACGATGTATTAGGTGGGTATGCTATGATTATGGTGGTTGGTATAACCATTTTCTGTATGTTTTTTCCCCACCCTGCCAAACCCAGGTAACAGGTGTATACAAATGAACAACACAAAAACCAAACATTTTTATCATAATAGCAAGCTGTTGCCACTAACTCAAAATGTACGGTTTGGATCAAAAATGTCACGGAGAGATTATAAATCAACATTTTTGACGAAATGGTTATCAGCGCTTGCAAAAAACATAGTTTTTGCAGCCAAAATAATATACCATATATTATATAGCATATTCACATATTTTGATGATAATTAACATTGCTGTCTTTAAGTACAACTTTAAATATACGAATCTTGTAAAAGTTTTACCCACCGAACTTAGTGTTATAAAGCTCTTTATGGCTTTTTTTGTTTTTCTAAACAAGTTTTGGAAAGAGTTGTCAATAGATAACAAAACGTTCTAAGAAGCTAGTCCGCAACTTAGTTTTGGAATGAACCGTTATGATAAAGGGTGACGGTCCAATTCGGCAACAAACCATTTCGGCAACCCACCAATTCGGCAACACACCAATTCAGCAACACACCAATTCGGCAAACAAACTAATTCGGCAACAATAGTGTTAGCCTCTTTTTACACCAGTCGTTTTGTAATAAAAAATTACATGAATCTAACTTTTGATACCAAGGAAAAAGACTTATTGCTTTTATATTCTGTTCCTCTTTGCTTCTAAATGTTGGTATATTGTAGTAATTTTATGATAGTCATGATAGTTTGTGTTGGTCTCTTCACCAGTCGTTTTTGTGTAATAAAAATATCAGTAAATCTACAATTTTGAAACCAAAGGTATAAGCACAATTTCCTAAAAAAATCACAAAACATCATTTATTGGTAACTGTATCTTTTGTTACTAAAACTTTGGGTGTGTTTTTATCCTACATTAAAATCGTGTTAAAGGGAATTGTACACACTTATTACTATCCCTTATTTACAAGTTAATACATTAACCCCTTTTTAGCCTTAGCGTTATCGCTGCTTTCTCTGTTTCCCTTTAAGTTACAATTAAATTCTTATGCCATGTGATTGCAGTATGTCACTTGCATTTTTTTTAATATTATTTTTTTTGCATAGTCTTGAATTAAGGCTAATGTATTTTGTCTTTGAAGTTATGGAGCGAGTACCCCCCATTTTGGTCGACCCGATATAAATAGGGCAGAAACTCATGTTTTTTAGCTCTTACATCGAAACTGGTTGAAAATAATTAGATGCTTTTTGTTAACTTTAGATTTGTTAGTTTTCCTATATGCGTATGTCTTTTTATATTATATTATTTCGTATTGAAGTAATTTGTTGTAAAATGTAATCTTTGTTTTATAGTTAAATAAAGGCATAACAGTGATTTCCAAATATCTATATGTCTAATAATATAGTGAAATTAATAGTTGGACACTCAATTTATGGTCCTTTTTTAACACACCAATTTTAAATATTGAAGACGCGCACCAATGTATTTTTTTTGGCATTTGGTGCGTGTATGTCGCGAAAGCGTAACGTTTCCATTTGTTGTAATTTAAATCAAATTTACACCACGTTTTTGCATTTGGCAACAAAAAAGTACCTTACAAATAAAAATAAGGCGAATCTAGATTGATATGCTTTCAGTATAAGAATATAGGCTAATTTTTAGAATATTGTAATAAGGAAATTCAACAATGTGTTGGCACAACAAGAGAACATATCAGTGAAAAACCCACACACTCATCCAACTCCCACATGAAACACACACACGTCACAGACATAGGTTGTGCACATACACACCCGCTCGAGTGTAAACATTGTCCATCCATTGCTATATGAAATCAATTTTAACATACGGGAGTAGAATTGCCGCCTCAAATTTGTCTACTTTTGATTTACAAAGCATGTTCTTCAGGTGCGTATATTATTATGTGCCTACATTGCCAAAATATAAACCTACTCCGATTTAATTTCAGCAACAGTTCCATTAACTTCCATTGATATCAATTTAGAAAAAAGATCAGTTTTCATGGTGACCCCGGCCTTTATCGCTGTGTTTTATATTTCTCCAAAATGATCAAATCCGATATTAAGACTATAAAACCGGCGTTCGAAATTACGATACGTAATTTCATCTTCTGTCCGTTATCATTAGACGCCATAACATTACATAGATGAAACTAATAACATTTACATAGAACATCCCACCCATACACAACACATGCAACGTCCGGTCACAACACTAATACCAAACACATACACACCAAACACCCAAAATAGGCCCTACTTTTATTGCTCACTTTTTTAGGCCAAAAAGCAAGTTTGTATCAGAAGAAAAATGCAAATGCGAAAATGTACTTTTTTTTTTAGAAAAATGCTATCGAAATGTGATTTTTTCTTAAAATTGTTTTATTGCACTTTGCTTTGACCCACTTTTTCTTTTTTTCAATTTTTTAAATCTCAAGTGGGTCAAAACTAAAACAAATAATACGCTAAAAGACAATTTATAGCCGCATGATCATTTAGGTCATTACTGTGTCACTTCATACTGTACAGCGCAAAGGGAGAAAGGATGCCGATTTTTCTTAGTCCCGCGCACATTTTGTGGGCCGCCAGCTTATAGCTGGCAGGACCGCAGGATTGCCAATAGCTGCAATCCGGTGTGCGTGTGTATGTGTGGATGTGTGTGTGTAAAAAAAATAAAAAAAATAAAATCAGTTTTTTTTTAAAATTGGCCCTCAACTGAAAGTTTAACTTCAATTGTAACCAAAACTCTGTCATAGTGCACAAGGGGAATCCCTCATATTTTGATGTGAGTCAAAGGCATGTTGAAAGGTCAAAGGTCATGGTGAGGTCAAGTGGAAAAAAATGGCTTAAAATGTAAATAATTGATCTAAATTGAAAACTTGAAGTTTAATTGGAACCAACTTTTGTCATAGGTTGCACCATGCGATCCACTCATATGTTATGAGATCAAAGGTCACGTGCCAGGGTCAAAGGTCATGGGGCGGCCCACAGCTTTATATTCCTTTGAATATAGCGAGCGCGAAATCCGAGAACCGCAAAAAAAAACAGAAATTCTAGTTAAATATAATTTTTTAAACAAAGTTGATGTTTATCATCACTGCTTGTCGGTACGGTACCATTATATTCCAAACATTTTCTCATAGAATGTAAACGACTGAAAATGTCACTCCTCAAGAGAGTAAATGAGTGGGTTTGTGTACTTTCAAATAGTCAAATTTCCATTACTCTGCAAATTGTCCTTTGTTTAAACCTCCTTCCCTTTCACTAAGCCATTTTCCGTTATAGGCCTACATCTCGTGTGTTTGCTTACCTCGATCTCCTCGCTCCCTCAGTTTATTCATTCATATTTTTTCTCATTTTTCGCCTTTTTACTTTCACCCAGTATTTTCCCGGTGTTTCTATTTATTTTCACGTCATGTATCCAGCACATGCATGCCGCCGCTTTCTCTCCTTCCCATCAGTTTGTTGACTGCTATACGTCCATAATTTCTGAAACAAATGGCCGCCTGTACAGTTTAATTGGCTTTTGGATTTCAAACTGAGTTCAGCAATGCTGAAAATAACCCCTAAATACGGATACAATATTACAAGGGAGGGGAAAACCAGCCATATATAGGCTAGTCCCGCCTATTAAGGAATTCGCTCGCTTAATACACATGGGGACACAGACAAATTAGAAAATATTTAAGGAAAAATGTTTATCATTTAAAGTCCAATAATATTTCTATATCCTTTTGGTTTCAAAATTTAGAATTTACCATTTTTTAATAACAAAAACGACTGGTAAAAGAGGCTACCACTATTGTGTAAAATTAACTGCATGTCACCAAAAACTGTACACAAGCAAAGTGGAAAATGACAAGCATTTTCTCTGTATCCCAGCTTTGTCCCTTTGGTTTCAAAAAATAGAATCCACTGGTATTATTGCAAAAGGCCCGCTGGGAAAAGAGGCTATACAGTTATAATTACTATAAAATTGTGCACAATAAAGACAGAAAAAACAAGCAATATTTCCGTATCGCGATCTCACATGCACGATTATTTCCGCCCACACGATTATTTTCCTCCATACAAAATAATGTTGCCGAATTGGTTTGTAGCCGAATTGGCGTGTTGCCAGCATTGTTTGTTGTTGCCGAATGGTTGTTGCCGAATTGGCTGTTGCCGAATTGGGGGGTTTGTTGGGCCGAATTGATCGCATCGATAAGAGCTATAATCTATCGATATCTTATTTTAATAACCCTTTTCCACCCGACTTAATTTGTATTTCCTTTTGGAAAACTGTCACCTAAAGAAATGTCTTGATCTCTCAGCATAGCAATTCACATGCATTCTCCATGTCAAAACTCTTCTTTACTGAGTTGTAAAGGAATTATAACTTCAATGAAACCAAACTTCATCTTTGTGGATTGTTCCATATTTGAGCTATCAAAACAGTATCTAATGTATTTTCAAGGATTTACTTATTTTTGAAGAAACCTCGCGCTCATGTTGTTGCTCCCTCAGAATCGGTGCGAAGACTTAAATTATTGTGACTGATATTTCCAGTAAAAATATCCTCCACATTTTTTATTGTCAATGATGCATTTCAAAAAGAAAAGAAAATTGGTTTTCTTCTTTTTTGAGGATACAATTAGCAACATAATTAGTTTGGTCCGAACATCTTGTTTTTTATGAAAAAAAAATCTGGCAAAATACCAACAGGGTAGGGTTACTTGTATGAGTGCCAGGTGTTAGACCGAAAATACTCTTCTTCCTCATATTTTTCTCGGTTTATTCACTCACTTCAGGTGTGATTTTACACTTGGCGAGCATTGATAAATTTTCCTAACAAATTCGGTTAAAATGGGGGGTGCACTCTCTTGAAATGTCCCTCGTGTCTCTTTACAGATTCCATTATGGTTCTTAAAAGGGCTTACATGCAGGAACTTTTTATGATATAGGGGAAATGAATGAGAATGGCTCTGGGTGTAATACAAAACCATTAAGAATGGTCAATCAGTTAGACTTTCTTGCGACAGATATATTTCCATTAACCAAAAACAAAATCCTTTCGGTACGTCGGGTTCATTTTTTATTTAACTCACTTTTTGGTAAGACATCTACATACCGTATATGACACATATTTCATAAAATATTATGTTATGATACTTTTTGGTACAAATTGATATGGGTTTTGGCTTATTTTGTCAATTATTTTCCCCCCCTTCTCAAGGCACACATCACTAGCAAATACTTAATGCTAGTACATTCATCTCAGCTTAATTATAGCCATTGAACCTTATTAATTTGGCATATGAGCGTGTATTAAAAAAAAACAGTTAAAAAAAGCTAAAAAATCATACTAAAAAAAACAACAATTTTTTTATCATGAGGGTACCCGGAGCGGACCCCTAGGATGTTGTTCCCGGGGGTGCCGTGATTTGGTGACACCATCATGGGGTCCATTTGGCCACCGCCGTATGGCCGCTAGCGTAATAATTAAAATAATAAAACATTTCAAGTTAGTTACATACTAGTATGCATTGGTAAAAATTTAATTGATGGGTTACTTTGTTTTGGATTTAGCATATGGGGAGATGTTTTTGCAGAAATTCATGTTTCACGTTTGGTCAAAGCGTCTCGAAATCATTTCTTTAAAACACATTAATGTAAGACAATACGATATAGCAGGTTGTAAATGGCAATAGCCTACGTGTGTCCCTCCTCCCGCGCGAAGAGGCGGACCCTTTACAATATTCCGTTCTTCCGTACTTGCCCATTCGAAGTTGATTGAAAAAAAATTGAAAATTTCGAAGTGGTTCACAAGAGGATGGACAGCGGCCTTTAAAAACCCGTTAAAAAGAAAGTCATTTTTTCAGGAATTTTAGTGAAGTACAGTGTTGGTTCGGAGCTCGCATTTCTGTTTCAAGGCACCCGTAGGGTTCTGTACTGGCATCATAATATGACCGAGAACGATATGTACCTGATGACTAAATATTTTAATATGCGTTCCTCTTATGTGCGTGTCTAAGAAGACAGTACAATCGATGAAAAAATACAAAATGAACTAGAGACATTTTTGTGCTCAAGAGGCACGGACTGTCGTGGAATTTTTGCGCATTTGGTAATTTGACATTTGACCTTAACCATTGGGACATAACAGGGTCACTGTAGACTTTTATTTCATCTTTTGGGTTAATGTCCCCATACAAGTGCTTATATAGGGTATTTTTGCAAGATGGGCAATTTTGTATTTTTGCATATTTTGATACACTTTTGACCCATAAGATGTCACAGAGCGGGGTCCAACTGTTGACAATCTTTTTCATAATTCCTCGATGCCATCACGATGGAAATGATTAGTCAATTAAGCTTCTTCAGATTTGACCCATAGATGACCCATTTGACCTTTTGACCCCATGTTGTGAGCAAGGATATTGAGCTTTATCCAGTGGTTCTTGTGGACACAAATATGCATTTTTATACCCTAATTTGGTTGATGAGTTATCGTGTTTTTGCATATTAATTGCTCATTTGCATATCGTACAGATAACCCTGGAGCAATATTCTGGTCCAATGATTCGTATCACATTAATCCGAAACTTTTGCACAGACATCACCTATCCAGGCTGTATCGTTTTTGAGATATAGCATTTTTTGCATATTAATTAGATATGGCCGCCATTTGAATGTTAATGACTCATATCGTTTATCTTGTACATCCTATCGAAAGGATGATCTAAAGGATCTTGTAACAAATTTGGAATTTTAGCTTGTTGTCCTGTAAGGACAAGTAGCCTTTAAAAGATTTTTACAATGGCGGCTACTTCCGTTTACGTGCCTTGACCCCAATCTGAGTACACCCCTTACGAAGCTTGGTCATCGGTTCTTCTGACCAACTTTGGTTGATATGGGTAGACCGTTTGGTACTAGTAGGGATTTTAAGGACATTGGAAAGAAAACCAAGAGAAGCCGAAGAAGAACTAGAGGCAGATTGTGCTCGAAGAGCACAGACCTTAGTCCTGGAATTTTTTGCGGCATTTGTGGTAATTTGACCTTTGACCCTTAACCCTTGTCATAACATAACAGGTCACTTGACTTTATTTCATCTTTATTATCCCTGCAAGATGGTATATGATTTTTTTGCATAATGGCATTTTGATATTACCTTGATATTATTTTGATGACCCCTTTGGCCAATATGCTGTCATATGATTCGTCTCGACATTTCCGCAACTTTTGCACAGACTTCACCTATTCAAGTCTTATCGTTTTTTGAGATATAGTATTTTTGCATATTATTAATATGGCCCCATTTTGAATAATTTATAAAGAGGTAAGCTACCTAGTCCATGATAATTATGTGGTTATAGAGCAATAACCCCTGCACACTCGAAGCCCATATGGTCATGGTCGAATTTTATAAGTACAGGGTCTGAGTTGCGTACGTATACTGGCGGCTTAAGTTTTGTTACCTGCCATCGAAATAGTATGTACATGTTTGACGAATAGTTTGGAAACGTGACTTACCATTAGCATATCAACTGTTTGAAAAACATGCTTTTAGGTGCGTATATGTTGCATGTTTGCCCATTAGGGAATTACTACAAATAGTTGGTTCGGCAAACATCAAGCAACTGCCCTCTAAGATTTTGGCCCTAACTTATTTCCCATGACCATATGGTCCTAGACCATATTGTTTTCCTGGGTAGTAGGAATTTGAAATGCCAACATGGTCCCGACATATGGCACCTGTGGGCATTATTTGAACTAGAATATTTTTCCATCCACTGTTCCAGGAGAATTGCCACAATGCTCCTGGACCATTTGTGTATTAATAGGCCCTATGCTCTAGGACCTATTCAATCCATATTTTAAAACCATGTATTAACAGGTTTTTGGTGAACACCTAACGTTGGGTTTAAATTTTTACCGCATTTTTTTGGTTTTAATGTCGATTATTTTATAGCATTTAGAGCATAAAAATGTACACAATCATATGCTTCTTACCCAACAAATGGGGTCAAAAAATACCCAAAGTTGGGCTTATTCGACTTGTTCATCCTGTTGGTTAAAATTTTATGCTAAACCTTCGATAGCGTAACAGCTATGTTCCATTGACTTAAGTCGGGCTCTTCATCATCCTCTTGGCCCGTGGTGTACTTTGTTTCCACTCGTTTCTGACAAGGGTAACTATTGTAACGTACCCCAGCCCGAGAGACGCGTGTATGAGGATCTTTGAATTAATACAAGTTTTAAATTCTGACTGTTAAAATGATCCTTGGGAGCACAATTGGTTAAGTTACTCGTCTTGATTGCCATTGGTTAAGCTAGATGCTAATGTACATTTATAAAAGTACTGGCAATATTGTACTTTATTATATGAAAACTATAATATATATGACTAAGACGAAATAAATACAAACTCACACTAACAAAAAAAAAACAAACACAACAACAACAAAAGCGCAACAAGAACAAAAAAAACAAAGAGACACCACAAGAAAGCACCACCACCCCAACAAAAAAATTGATATTTATGATTTATTATAACTTTAAGATGGGAGTTTCATATGTTACCATATGGATCGATCACTAGTTGACAAAATATTTAGATATCACATTGCTGAATACGGAACATTAATATATATATATATTTTTTTAAGGTCTGTTTTGCATTTTTGCATGAATTACTCATATGAAAATGCGATACGACTGTGAACTGTGTAAAAGAGTAGTCTACATTTTCAGAACAATAGAAGGTATAAGAATTCACTAGTTTTTCTAATTAAAATATGCAAGGCTTGGATATACATCGTGTGAAAATTTAGAATTATAAAACTTGATATGAAAAATGATCTGGATTTTAATAAACCTCGCTACAATACTGATGTGGTAATACCTAAATAATCTATTCACCACCGAAATGTAATTCTTATTCTGTCTTGTTTACTTTGCATGCGTCATTCAATGTGGGAAATTGATGGAAAAAATATGCAGACTGATATTATGATTTTAATTATATGCAATCGGATTGAAATATAGAATAATTTAACCATTCCACGCTAGAAAAGCTGCGTTGGATTTACCTAGCTAACCGTTTCAGTTTTTTCGATGCTATCGAAGGTTTTCAGATTTACGTGTATACTTTGCTTGACGTTGGTGGACTGTATTGCGCCAATACCGTTATATATTAATATTTATTGCAATAAGACAGGGTCGTGGTACTGTAATATGTTGTTAGTGACTGATGCAAATATTCAGAGGGATCGGGTTTAATGTCGATGTAATCGGAGAAGAGTTCCGTTTGCAGTGGTGGGTTCGGAATTACTGATTATATTGGTTTTCAGAGGCTCAGGTTGCTCTTCATTAGGTTGTAATTAAAGTCTCCTGCGAACACTGTGAAATCTGTATCTAAACTTTCCCCGCCTTTTGGGGGGTGTGATTATGGTCGGTTAATTCGGACAAGAAAGTAGAAAGAACTGGTTCGACGGTTTGTTATACGGTGGCAATTCACATTGAAATGTTCGTATGTTCTAATAGCAAGTACAGGGGGTGTGGCATCACATTCGGTTCTTACAAATGGTAATACCTCTATAATTTCCCAAAAAAAACCCATTTTGTACCATATAAGCTACTCCTCTTCCTGTTCCGTATTCCTGTTTCAAGATGGTACCTTCCATTTAAACATATCCAGGTCGATGTTATCTGTAAGCCACGTTTCTGATAGGCAAATTACTGAAGCGTTGCGGATTTCCATTTCCTGTCAGACTCTTCAAGCATGTTTACGAGGCTCTGTAAATGTTATGATGACGATGATTAAATGCCCTTTTGTGATCAACATTATCAAAAGGATTGGATTTGGAAAGATCATCTGTTTAGGCCAATCTTGGCACATGGTTTGCGTACTCTTTGTTCACAAACGAAATGCGTTTTTTGGTCATAGTCTGATCCAATTACATTCCTTCGAGATGCGTAACTCGGCTGAGTGCTACGTAAGCCATTGCAGCTTTGAGATCTTTCACAAGTGATATCCACCGCTTTTTCGTAGTTTGCCTTGACTTTAATGATATAACAGCCCATGCATTTTGGTGGAATTTGTTCTCTGTAGTGCTAAAGATTTTCCTTTGTCCTCTGATTTGGTATGTGTCTTTCCGTGGACTTATTGGAACGCAAGTTGAATATTGCGTTGGTATAAATTGTGATGTTCGTGTCTTTGTTCCGACTTTGTCGCTGTCAATTGCACATAAACAACTTTCTTCGGCATGTCTTGTGAATTTTGAATCTAATCAATCCTTTGATCGTATCTCACTCTCCGTTGCAGAGACCGTCAGAAACATCTACGTTGGCTATTAGCACCCTCTAGCCTCCTCTGCTAATTTAAGATGAGGCTGAAGAGACGTGTCGTCTTTTCTTGATGTGATATGGGGCGTTTCATTTTACTTGATTATTCTGCCACCAATTTGGTCAACATCGATAGCTTTGATGGTATTGTTTTTGTATATAAAGATTTGAGTTTGGCTTGCATGTGGGCATCGACGAATCGACGCCGATGTTTAGTAAAACAAGCGTAGCGCTCATCAGGAGAACCATTACATTTCCTTGACAATTCGATGACTTTGCGTAATTGGTCATCGCTCGTCTCTAAAGGTTCGTCTGTGTACGTACACTAATCGGTTAATCATTTGGGCAAATATGGCTCGTCTCGTTGACGCAATTATTTCTGTAAAGTTCAACTATTTGTAAATTGTGGATTCCATAAGTCTTTCAAATACTTCTGGGTTGGGAGCAGGTGGTGTGGAGACTTATTGGTGTTAATTGGTGAATCTCCTACTGCCAAATGAACACACTTGTCCAAAATATCCGAGTTAGAGGGTTAGTTGTTTCCTTTGATTTGCTGTAGTCGTCCGTGTAATGTATAATAGCATTGTTAGCTTACTAATCGAAATTCTATCAATAATCACAACTTAAATGTTGAAACCTTGCCTCGAAGTTGGGTTCAAAAGACTCTCTTCCCGAGGGGTATGTAGTTTTTTTGTAGCTTAGTGCCGATCGTTAATGCTGCGCAATCGTTTTCGCCTGAGATATTGAATGCAGCTGTTCCTGTGTGGCAACCAACAACACTGTTTTATTCATTGACAGATTCGGTCATGGGTGCAAATGCCTTTTGAGCGTAGTGTCGGACACAACGAATTGAAGTGACTCTTTCCGTTTCCTCTCCGGCCGTAAGAAATATGCGAAATGGCTTTAGGGTGATGTCTTTAGCTTTGTTTTGCACCATTTGCGACATGTTGAATAGTTTGCGTTGTTTGTCAGTTAGCTGTCTCATCATTGAGTGTGCCTGTTCGTACGCGTCTGTTTAATTCCCCGGACACACGTTTCATTTGACATCTGGGTTGAAGCTGAGGTCTTTTTGATGGCTGAAGGTCTGGTAGTTTCTATTAAGCAAAATCGCATCAAATCACTCAATCTCATGTCTCTAATTGATCGGCAGAACGTTTGTTGCTCATGTTTGATGGACTATCTCTGCCCAAGCATCTTGGATGTCTTCTACTTCTTGCAGTGCTTCCCATGCATCATCAAGTTGGTCAGTTGCTGGTTCAAAACTTCTCCAATGTTTTCGCTTAACTATTTCCTTCCTTGACTGTTTACTCTTTTGTGATTGATAATTGTGAAGCCTGTCAGATGGTAACTCTCGTAGGTGAGATATTCAGCATGGTTTGATGTTTCATTCCGATGAGGTAAATATAAGCGCAATACATATTCATGTTATCTCTCATCTGTCCTCTTTTACTGATACGCTCGGGTACCGGATACAGCAGGCTTTCTTTGACTTCTTTTCATTTTCCCAATATTGTTTTGAAGCGGCATGGAGTCCTTGTTTTGGCGCTGCTTGGTTTGAACGGTGATTTCACCTGTTACAACAAGAAACAAAAAAAAAAACAAGATCGTAATTTCATCATCCGAGTTCCTTCATCTGTGTCATCTGATTGGTCATCTCTGAATCTGTATTGTCAGATTTTGCTGACACTTGATATTGACTTGAGAAAAATGGTCTGCCATGACATGTTCTCGTACTTTGTTGTGTGCGGTCTTGCCAGGTATTTTTCAATTTGGTTGTGCATCACCAAACTGATCAGACTTTCCTGCGTTTGCTTTGAGAACGGCTAGAGGCAGGGATAATTTTTGTCCGTTTTAAATCGTTCGCAAAAGATCACATTTCGTGTACTCTTTTTCAATGGATGCTAGACACGAGGCAAATAGCTTCCATGACACTGGATCTCTGTGTTTGTTAAGTACAAGCTACCGAGTTTTCTCACTCTGTCTACAGCCATCAGTGTTTACCTTCATCACCGTTCTTCTCCTTTGTGTGCATTTCTGAGTAGGTCCCCCATTTTCTCTCTCTGTTTTGTGTATGTAGGAAACAATGTACATGACACATGCGTACGGGTCTACGCACATACTGTATATCCATTTTACCAATTCCAGCATCGAATCAAGTGGGATTGTATTGTTTGACCATTGATCAGTTACTTTCCGTTTCAGATATATTGTTTGCCTCTTTGACAGTACCTCTAGCGACTTCTCCAATTCAGATTGTGTAGTTTTGCTTCTTTGATGACTTGATCGAGTCAGTCAATTGTGAGTTTCATCTTGAAGTAATCCCATATTGTCTGAGGTTTTGTTTTCTTCTGCTTCTTCTTTTATGTTCTCACGAACTGATTCGAGTTGTCATCGTCCTGCCTTGAACTTCAATTTTCCCCTTTTGGTGAGCAGATGAATTTTCTGTTACTCTTGGTGGTGTAAGGGAAATGAACTCTGCAGTTTTTTTTTTTCCGGTTTTTCGGCATGATTTTGTATGTGTTTTGTGTATGAAATTTTTGACACTAGAGTGCACTTTTTCTTGTAATTTTCCTGCATCTTCTTCGGAGTTTCCCACTATATATACTTAAATCCACAAACTCTGTGACTGGACTTTGTCATCAGGGATCTCTTCATTAACTTTGTTGCATCTTTAACCCAAACAACCATGTGAATATGTGGGGCCATCCCTCCTTTGTTGAACTTCAGTTTCTGTAGTAAAGTCCTCAACGTTTCCGATAGGTTTGGCTTCTGAGAATATGACATCCCTTAAAATCTGTACGCTTTCTTGAAACATTTGCATGCTGCTACTGGGTGGTGACATTATGATTTCAGTGTGCTGTTCCCAATGTCATGTTTTATGTTCTTCTACTGTCATGGGTGGCTTGTTTTGGCATTTTTAAAGGAGCATTATCTATTTCGATCCAACGTCTATCTGCGGCACTAATGTGCAAAATGGTGGGATTCCTAGCTGTCGGATCATTGTCAAAACAGGTCTCTCTTTGACTTTTCCCAAAAGGCAGGAGTGCCTCTTACTTGAGTTTAAAAATCTAGACCCTCATCTCTTTTGATGATTGTTTGACTTCTTCACGACCCGTACCTTGAACGTGATTTCTTTAACCATCTGTAGTTTTTTGTGAACCGATTCGAGTAGCAATAGATAGATTTGAATGATCTGATGTACTTGTGTTGTGTAAAAACAAAGAATAATATCTCAGGATTGCCTTACAATCCTGTTTGTCCGCTGGTACTAACCTAAGTTGAAATACGCGTGAAGGTGAACTTTTGGACTCTCTTACAGCAATAAGTATTTAAATAATCCATCTTGGAATTCACAGGCAAACATTTTGCTTTCCCATTGCTAAGACTCTCTTCTTCAGTCCATTGCCTTCGCCTGGAGCTACTGAAATAATCGTTTATCGTGCTTGTTCTGGCATCATATTAAGCAAAATCACTGATGTAAAAATGAGTACAAAGGCGAGGATGTATTTTTTTACATCCCGTTTGTTTTCCTTCTTTCTTCGTCAACGCGTCATTGTATCAATTCCTACCATCTGAAATCTTCTATGTCACTTAAAGAGTTATTGTTAATTCTGATGTCCAGTTTGGTCACTATGAATCAACTGATCGTTCAGCAAATTATCAAATGCCTCGAAATTATATCAATTTCGTCATACTCTGGATTAATTTGGCCTTGAGCCAAGTAATAGCTTCCTCCCTTATTTTGCTGATTGACATCTGACACATGGATTTCCCCACCTTGTACGCAAGTTTCCTTTCAATTTCCTCGTATAGGCTTTGATCTGTGGGCATCTCGCAAAGATTGTGTGCCTGATGTAAGGTTCGTTTTACACAAACAACTGCCCCGTGCATCCCTTTTTGACTACCTTTTATTAGTAAATCACTTCATAAAAGGATGCGGACGATTAATGTCTTTCTAGCATATTTAATTGTGCTAATTCAGCGGCTGGTTTTTGCAAGTAAATTTTAATTTACGTAGCTAGTGTGGGGATACATGCGTTTTTGACTTAATACTGTCATGATAACAAGGTCTTTGCATATCCATACTTTACGAGCACATCTATTATGTTCATCTTTACTGCTAGGTACTTGCTCGATATTGATAACCAGAGGTAAGCATTTCTGTAATGTTATTGACTGTAACTTGTCTCGTTAATGATGATTTGACTGTGGTGTTGAAATTAAACGTTGGCAATGTCACAAATGTATATAAGTGTTGTATTATCTTGGCAGATTTTTTGATTTTGTAAAACGTTCCAAGTCCGAGCCTCTTTTTTGGATTTGGTTCGTCTTGTTTTTTGTTCGATTTATTGGCTTGGCCCCTTTTTCGGGATGATTGAATTCAATGTGAGACCTTTTTCTTGAAGCTTGTTTTTTTTTTGCCCCTTTTCCTCTGGTACTTTTACTATCTCGTGATGCTTGTGTTTTTTTGCCTTTTTCTTCTCTGGTACTTTGAGAGCTACTCTCTGAAAAGGCTTGTTGTATTTTTGGTGCCCTTTTCTCGGTCTTGATTGCTATCCCCGTCGTGAGGCTTGTTGTTTTTTTTTTGGCCCTTTTCTCTGGTATTTTTGATAGCTTATTGTGAGGCTTGTTTGTTTCTTGCCCTTTTCTCTGGTATACTTGATAGTATCGTCGTGAGGCTTGTTTGTTTTTTTTGGGGTGGGCCCTTTTCTCTGGTACTTGATAGCTATCTTCGTGAGGCTTGTTGTTTTTTTGCCCTTTTCTCTGGTACTTGATTGCTATCCCTACCGTGCGCTTGTTTTTTTTTTTTTTTGCCCTTTTCCTCTCCGGTATTTTATAGCTGTCCCCTCGTGAGGCTGTTGTTTTTTTTTGCTCTTGTCCTCTGCTACTTGATAGCTACCTCGTGAGGCTTGTTGTTTTTTTGTTGTTGGCCCTTGTCTCTGGTACTTGTATAGCTATCTCTTGAGGCTTTTGTTTTTTTGCCCTTTTCTCTGGTACTTGATTGCTATCTCCCTGTGAGGCTTGTTGTTTTTTTGCCCTTTTTTTTCTCTGGTATTTGAATATTATCTCCCTGGGGCTTGTTGTTTTTTTTTTGTTTTTTTTTGCCCTTGTTTGATAATATTTTGATAGCTTTTTTTCTGTGAGACCATTGTTTATCTTGATTGCGTTTCCGTGCTCTTCTGCTTGTGTTCAGAAATGTTGGTAAAACCATCGGATATGCAGCAATTAAACTTCTGTCAGTGGAAATGTCGAATGCCTCATTTGGTTTCCTGAAGTATATTTTGCCCAGTTGAATTATTTTATATTTGAAATGTTGTTTTGGCCTCGTAGGATATTCTTTTCGCCTGATCTTTGATAGTTCACTATTATTTCTCACTAGGACACATGTGTAGTCGAGTAGTACTTTCGGTACTTGAGAAATGTTGTGAGTCTGATAAAGTAGGACCTTCATAGAGCTCTGCATCTGTAGTATTTGTAAGTACTTTTACTGGTTGAATTCCACATGTTCTTCTTGGTCTTACATTTAAACTTGGCCAGCCAAAAATAAATGTGCTTCACTAAGTAATGTATGTCAGGGAAGGTTTCGGCACAGCCGTTCCTTCCGACAACAGGATACCGTCTTGATCACGGAGTGAGAATCAAATATATATAGTGACCGGTGCTAATCTCTTGTACACAGCCATCATGTAACCTGAAGCGAACTAGAATATTTCTGTTTGGCAACGGAAAGCTGCTTGTAGTTCAATATGTCAAGTGGTTCTTATTTTGACTTTCATCAGGGTCGTCACTAGTCTTCCGTATCGATAAGCTTTCATCATAAGTGAATTTCGTGTACTTACATCTTCCGATTGAGAAACTTGTAGGCAATTGGATCATCTTGCCAGTATTTGTCATTACTGATTCACCACACATGCCTCGTAGGTTTGCAGCAGTTATTCGGTAAAGATGATCCCCATTTCGCAAGACATTATCTTCATCAAAGGATCAAAATGTTCAATTACGTTGTTGACATTACATACCATATCGTGCATTGCATTAAACACTGTAAGCCCCTGATTCAAAAGAAAATTGTTCATCAGCCTGGTTGAAATTACTTACCACAGATGTGTTTAACGGATTATAGGGTATTCCTTCATAGTATTCACACTCGCTAGAGAGGATGTTTTGTTTTCTTGAAGCATGAGCTGCCAATTTGATCACGAGCTTTTGGCTTGCGACGTGGCATCGTGTTTTCTATTTAACCTGAACGAAATACAAATGCAGAATTTAGGCGAACGAGTCAATGTATGTTTCTATTTTTGTTAAGTTATATATAAACAAATAACACAGATTGTGAAAATTTAACTGTATGAAAAAAACAAAACTTTTAATAAACGTACGAACACTCACAGTGAGCTATGGTAACTCGAAATACTGCATAAAGTTATAGATAAAATGTAATATCGACAACTCGATTCTATTAATGCTACTGAACCCAATATAACTTAATTTAAAACTTTTAAAACTTGTGAACTATGTAACAATTAAACAATAAATCATGAATTTTTAAATATAAGAATTTAAACAATTCAAAGTTTTTATTGAAATGCTATTTACAGAAAACTATCGTCTTACTGTAACTTTTAAATTGTAAGGTACGATTGTTATGTGAAAGATTCTTCGTACACTTTTTAACGGGGCTCACAGGAAAGTCAATATTTGTATTATGGGACTCCACGGAATAGTCATCAAGTACAATTTTACCAGTATTTATTGTAAAAATCAGTTTCGATAATAGCGGTGTCGCTTTTTGCGTTTCCGAGGCTTGGTTGTATGCGCTTTGTATCAGTGAGCTAATATATATCTGAACTTCGATTTGGAAATAGTTCATATCATGCATACGGAACCATCTACACATAGCCGCATGTTATGAATTTCTCAGGTTTTAGAAGATCGACTACTGTCAACAGTAACACTTCAAGGGATGACGGAGAGTCATCTGTAATATTAATTATGTTTGTGTCAGCAGTACATTCTTAATTAAAAATGTATTGAAACACATTTTCTAGAAGTTTGCTTTTACTTATATGTACTAGAGAAACCCACATCGTTGCTCATGTTTAGTGATAAAGGATAAATGCATTTTACATGGTGCGAGTTGGCTGTTAAGTATTATTTCGGATATACCTCAAAATAGACAATGAATTACGCTTGAAACATTGTTCTTATGAAAAATTTTAAATATTCTTTCTAAAACGATAATTGCTTTATTCAGAAACTTCTGGATCAAAATAACTTTCTTACATTCAATCGTTGAATTATGATCTATTGTAACCTACTGCGGCGTAACGCTTCATTCTTATAATCCAAATTTTACTTCATTACTTTAATACTGTTTTGTTCTACGGATAATATTGTTTATTCTTTTAACCGAGGTAGTGTTCAGTCCTGTCAAACGTATTGTGCGTCCTTATAAGGATATATTCTTAACACTGAACCTGTGTCAGTAGACATCTTTTAAATGTTGAGAAACTTACAATATCTGTATACAATTTGCTTTTATGAATTAATACGTAAATAGGGAATAACTCTAAGAATACCGTTTGAACCTTTTCATTGGTAATTGGATCAAGCGAAATTTGAATTTGCCAGTTGGTGTGCAGTATATTTTGGATTTAATGCTGAAATGGACAAATAAATACCGCTTGAAACATTGACGTCTTTTATGAATGAAAATTCTTCTTTCACAATATTGGCTTTTTAAGAAACCCATAATCTAATATTGAATAAACATTCTATTGTAACCTATTCGTTTTTATGCTTTTAGCGACATATTTCATTCTTATACACTTGTTGCTTCATTGTTTACGAACTTATGTGCGTCATTACTATAGTGTCGTATTGTTGTAGTGGAAATTGTTAATTATGGCAAGGTCTTGTTCTTTTCATTCCAATAGCAATTTATTGCGCTTCATTATAAGAACATACTTTGTCTCAACTCTTATAAAAAATGGTTCTTCAATCTATAGGATTCATTATATTGTCTTCATTCTTTCAGTTAACCTTTTGTCCTTCATTCTCTAAGTAACGTTTTGTTCTTCATTCTATAACGTATTGTTCTTCATTCTATAAGTAACGTCTTGTTCTTCATTCTATAAGTACGTATTGTTCTTCATTCTATAAGTAACGTTTGTTCTTCATTCTATAAGTAACGTATTGTTTCTTCATTCTTAAACAGTAACGTATTGTTCTTCAGTCTTAGGAAATTGGCTTTCTTCTCCGGCTCTAGGGATTCCGCACTGTAAACAGCTTGTAAATTAAATCCCGTATATTGTGGTTGCATTCTTGGCCTACCAGTCCTCACTGTAAACAGCTTTTCAAAGAAAGTCCCTATTGTGTTGTATTCTATGGCCACTGTTCTCACTGTAAACAGGGCTTTAAAGGAAGGCCATATTATGTTTCATACTATGGCCCACTAGTCTCCTCACTGTAAACAGTTGAAAAGAAAGCCTGTATTGTGCTCATTCTATGGCCTACAGTCCTCACTGTACCCCTGGAAAAGAAAGCCCTTATTGTGTTTTCATTCTATGGCCTCTATCCTCACTGTAAACAGCGTGAAAAGAAAGCCTGTATTGTGTTTCATTCTTATGGCCTACTAGTCCTCACTGTAAAATCTTGTAAAAGAAAGCCCGTATTGTGTTTCATTCTTATGGCCTAACCTAGTCCCACACTGTAAACAGCTGGGAAGAAAGCCCGTATTTGTGTTTCAATTCTATGGCCCCTAGTCCTCACGTAAAGCTTGAAAAGAAATGCCCTGTATTGGCGTTTAATTCTATGGCCCACTAGTCCTCACTAATAAAAACTTGAAAGAAGGCCCCCGGGCCCGTATCGTTTCATTATCTATGCTCTATTTTCCCTTATTGTAAATATTGTTTAAAAGCATTGTAACTCATTGCAAAATTGTTACTTATTGTATCATCTAGTTACTTAATTTTAAGTATCTATTGCAATTCATAAAATTATCTCAGATAAGCACCTAGTTGAAATATTGAAATTCTAACTTATTATAAAATTGTAACTTAATCTTCAACCTTCTCTCATCAAACACGTATTTATGGATAATTGGTAGCTTAATTTAAGTCTCTATTGTACTTATTGTATACATAACGTAATTATTGTAAAATTGTAGCGTATTGTAAGCATCTGTTGTAACCTATTGCAAATAAACTCATACAGTTTAAAGCATCGGTGTAAGCTTATTGTTAAAACAGTTTACTTATTATAATCTCTATAACTTTATTGTAATTTTTAACTTATTGTAACGCACCTATCATAACTTATGGTTAAATAGTACATTAATTGAAGCATCTATTGTAACTTAAGTGTCTATTGCACATTATAAACTCTCATGTAATATCCATTTAACATCTTTATAGTAACGGTTGCAAGCATCTATTGGGAACTTTTTTAGTGCATGGTAAATTATGATATTGTTCATATGTAACCATCCTTTTCGACTTATTGTGATGGTAAATTTTAACTGTCCTTTGTAAATTACAAAAAAATGGAACTTATAGTAAATTATAAAATTGTCTTACTGTGAGCATCAATAATACAATATTGCAAACAATCTACTATCAGTTGCTGTCAGCTGCTCTATTGCAACTTATTTTACGTGCCTATTGTAATTTGTGAAATATCATTATCCTTATCTTGAGAATTTGGGATATAGAAGCTTGAGAATTGGATGTAAAACTTGACAATTTTCAAGAATTGGATATGCAACTTGATAATTCGGACTTAACTGTTTTGAATATGG
>JAMKCH010058030.1:0-80951 GCA_023653785.1 Ophioderma brevispina | reverse complement strand
TGTGACCCCATGTGACCTTTGTGACCCCATGTGACCTTTGTGACCCCATGTGACCTTTGCGACCTTTGTGACCCCATGTGACCTTGGTGACCCCACTTGACCTTGGTGACTTCATGTCACCTTGGTGACCTCATGTCACCTTGGTGACCTCATTTCACCTTCGACCCCATTCACAAACCGCGACGGCAGACGACACTAGTGGTCCAACGACCGCGACATATTTTTTATTTCAAAATTTTGAAGAACGACATCGGGACCTCAACATATTTAGAAATTACAACATTTTATCGAGAAATTTTTATTTTGTAGGCGATCTAAATGTCAAATTTTGACTTTTCCCATAGACTAGCGTGGTTTAAAAAGTGACAACATACTTTTTTTGTTTTGGCTATAGCTCAAAAACAAAGTCGGTGACCCCCATTTTTTATTTCAGATTCTTAATCAGCACCGTTGTAATACCATATATGTGAATTCTAGAAAATGTTATCGAGTAGATCACTAACATGTCAAACCCCTTAATCAAATTATGAACATAATATTCTCAAATGTTAACAAATTATGTGTTTGCCTGGTGTCTGTCACCCAATCATTTGGCACAGCAACTTGATGCCAGCATAAATTAGCCTAAATTTGTATATATTCCTGCATAATTAATAAATGAAAAGCACATAAAGGAACAATCTCCTCCAGTGTAGGTAATAGAAAAGTATCAAGAATAAAGCCCGATGTATACTCCACTTTCGCTTCATCGCGCGATGCTGCGATGAAATTTTACATCGCAATACCGCGCGATAAAAGTCATGTATACTCCGAGCGATAAATGTCTCATCTCGAGGAAGTAGTTGCTGTATTATTTTGTTGACAACTAATGTTGCCAGTTGACAATTTTGATAACAATTTAGAGAATTATCTACATATCGTTCCGATATAGCTCTGGATTTTCCGAATGAGATCTAGCAACTAAAAAAGGCGAGCGATATTATTTACGATACTAGGTCAAAGTTATATTACAATTTGTTATCCGGGCCTGTTGATCAAATGATACATAGGACTGATGTTGCCAATATGCATTTTGAATTCTTGGCAAATAAAGTACATATTCTGGACTATTTTGTATTGTTTTACCATTTGTTTCACACATCTTCAAAGATTTTGCATTGCTTGTATCATTGATGATATTGTTTTAAATGCCCACATAGTCCATCATCTACATTTGTACACGGAATTTGGCGCCGCATGCCACGTGTAGGATGCGGAGCTCAGAATTGAATCAGGTGGGTAAACAAAATATTTCGTACTAACTGCCAAAACATTCTTTACGATATCCTTAAAAATAATCATGCCTCATGGGATCATATACTCGGGAATTTTTCGCATTACATCCACAGCTTAAATTAGGCATTTAAATTAATGTATACTTCATTGGATGAGTATTTTTGTTGATTATTGGGCTGATAGGGAGATTTTTAAGAGCAGGTTCAGCTTGGTTTTCATGAGGTCATCGCCCGACCTTGGTTCCTAGAACAGCCAATCAGAGAATTTTCGCGGCTGCGATATCGCCGAGAGTTGAACAAAATTCAACTCTCCGCGAAGCCTCAAAATCCATCGCGCGATAGAAATTCTTTCGCCGAGGCAATAAAAAATCAGGGTCAAATTTCATCGCAGCCGCGATATCGCGGGCGAGAAGTGGAGTATACATCGGGCTTAATGATAGTAATATGTTTCGTCCTTGTGGTAGAACTAAGAAAATAACAATACTACCAGTAAAACATATACCTTAATTCTTCTCCATCAAAATATATTACAAGACCATAGCCCGGTACATACACTCCTTCCAATAGCATCCCAGAGCATGGTCATAGGCCCTTGATACAAAAACTTATCTACCATGGAACAGTATGCACATTCAGCCCATTTCCTTCCAGTACCATCCCAGCCCACAGGGCCAGAACACCTACATACTCATGACCCTTATCCTTCTCATTGCATTCTATGGACAAGAATACTCATCCAACTATCCCCCATTTGTATCCCCAGCCCAATGCTTACTATAGCATCCCAGCCCATGGTGCAGTGCATAATCACCCCCTATCCCTCTGGTCACATCTCAGCCTTTGGCCCTTGTAAACAGTAAGAAATCCTCCCTCCTCCCCATGATAAGACATCTGGTAACTCCCCTTTTCTGAGGTTGATAGAGCAGGCCAACAGAGTATAATTCCAATCCAAATGTCAGCACACCATGGCTATGAATCAAAAGCAGATGGGTAATCATTTGATCAAATCGCTTCTTCAAAACTCACAGGACCATAACCTTAAAATTCATAACTTTTTTTGTGTCTCTTTAAATGCTGGCAGTCGCCTGAATATCTGGGACAATAACCTGCCTACTGCTACACAATGCAGCTGTGGGTAATTTAACCCTTTCAATCCTGGCAGATTTTGTATAGGTTTGTAACATGTAAGTCAGTGGTTTTTGAGGTGGCTGTAGTCATTTGGGAAGCCATTTTCAAAACCACTGCCCTAAGACTAGGCTTGTTTGTACTCATTTGAATGCATTTTTCATGCTGATTCTGAATATGCTCACAGAAATGGCTAATTTTTAAATTTTTGAACAAATTTGAAAAATGTGGATTGCTGAGCAACTACTAGAATATAGTCACCTTAGGGCTCAATGGGTTAATTTGACGTGGAGGGGAAGATGTGAAGGAGAAATTAGGCTAATTGATAAGTGACTTTGTAACTTGCCATCATGTGATTCATATTAGGTCTCATTATGTATGCGTGGAAGTTTAGTGTCAGTGGTTCTTATAGGATTAGGTCAAGATTTTGTGTGTTAATGTTAATAGCTTCAGATGGTATGCTAACAATGTGGTGTTTGACTTTGGTTCCACCCGGGAGTGTACAGATTCAGATATAGAAGTGAAACGTGTGATTTTGAGATCAGAAGAAAGCTCTTATTTTCATTTTAGGACCTTTTTTTGTCCTTCAGATGGTGTGAACAAAAATGTAAAATCTCATCCCCATATTCAAACATGGTTGATCACACATGCTATTCTCAGAGGGTGTATTGAGATTGAGTCCATCCCACAATCCCCCAGTTTTGGGAAATTTCACCTCAATATAAATATAAAACTCCTGACTTTTTCACTCATTTTAGCCCACAAAAGCATTAGTAATGAAGTAATTTTTAGCATAATCATGAAATGTCCTGTGGTTCTTAAACTTTTTGAGCACTTTTTTATCCCTAAGTAAAACATGTGTTTAGTACAGTACAATATAGGCACATTGCAATGCATCATGGGATTGGTTCAAAAGACCCTGAGTGTTTAGTTCCAAACTACTACAGCAATTTTGCTCAAAATTTGAAACCTCTTTTTTTTTTTTTTGGGTGACGTGCCTCCATGTGAGGTATAAAAAAAAATGAAGTAATTGGACCACTTCATATTGGACATGCAATGAAGTATATTGTAATGGAGAATCAGTGGGGTGGGGCACATTGCTCCCAAGACCGCTCTTGACTAGCTCCACTCCCATCATGGTTCATTGAGTAAACATGATACAATGATGAAATGCAGATGATTCTGCATTGGATTTCTAATCCTTTGCCAGATTTGAGAATACAATTTTAGCTCAATAATCATAACAGTGCCATTGTATTTTACCAAAGTATAATAGGGCCCCTAATCCAAAAGATAAAAAATATAATTAGGAACAAATGATATATTGCAAATTGAGAGCAAAAGTTGGCATTTTAAAGTAAACAATTCATTTTCTTTTGACATTGATTCATTAGGATGGTTTCTACCCAGAGTTCAAGCCAGCTTTAGGCATCCACCACACCCCAAAGAATGTTCACAATCCTCTCATGACAAAACAACACACTTCATGTCAAGAAGAAATGTTTTACTTTGGGGAAAACATTATTTTAAATGAGTTAGCTCAACAGCACTAAAAACTATTAATTCCACAAATGTTTACTGTGGGTGTACCATATACCATTGACCTTTCCTAACCAATTGACCCCATTACACAGAAATCTAGAAAATGCAGATCTTATCATCGGTCTAACATTGTCCAGAAACTGATGAAACCGAGAGGCAAAGAGTGTGGATGGCGTGACAAAAACCTGCTGGTATTTTAAATGGTTAAACAAATTGAAAGTGTATATATTATAAGGTTCAGTTGGTTTTCTTGGTAGGGGCATGTGTTTACATTTATAGACTGGGCGGAAGACTCAAAAGAATTTTAAATGTGAGGATCTTGCTTTGGAAGTTCTTACTAGGCGGCCGCAGGTCAGATGTTATGTGGCCCACAATCTGGTCCACAGAACTAAGTTAAAAACATGCAGATTATGCAGGCACTTACACATATAGACAACACACACACACACCATACACACAACCATTCACTCATGATACATACATACACCCTAATACATATGCATACACATGCATACATATGCACACACACATGTACCACACACACACATGGGCACACCCACCAGTGAAATATTCAGTTGTTACCGTCATTATTCATTTCCTCATAAGATTAAAGCCACTATCAGCAATTTTTTCAAAATGTAAACAAATCACACCCCCTATTTTTCATCGAAGTTCATTTTTTGCACTGTTGTATTGGAAATTGTTGTATTAAAGACCCCTGTAAGTGGCTAAGCATAACACAACGTATTTGTCAAGCAGTGATGATTTTTATGCTTTGTTTACTAATAAAAGTTTTTTAGGTCTACAAACAGACGTAAATGGCATCTTCAAGACCGCTTTAAAATGCTTTAGTGTCCGTTTTCACAAAGAACTGCAATATAAGTTGTTGATATGACCTAACACTAGCAATTTAGAGACAAAATTGGCATTTTGAATTTTGAAAAAATGACTGATAGTAACCTAAAAATGCATAATTCCGAAATTTGAGATGAATAGTATTTTTCGTTTGATGCATAAGACATTTATGTGGAGCTACAACGTCCATAGGATACTGTTTATAAAATAAATTTCCGGATCCGGAAATTATAACAAAGTTGGGAGTTTTCTATATGAAGGATTTTTTTTTTTTTTTTGTTTGATTTAAAGCTTAGCAATTTCACCACAGTGATTAGATATGGACAAGCATTATGTACCTGCAAAAAACACGATTTTTTTTGGAAATTGCGGCGCCCTCGTCAGGAAATCTCTGAGTCGGCCTTTAACACACACCATTTCATATGGGCCAATTTTACTTCATTTTGCTTCTAAAGTGAACTATACCAAATCAAATTGTAATCAGATGTTTGGTGATATGCTGCAATGTGTTGAAAAATCGGACCATTATAGGTCACCCAACTTTAAGCTGCTTGCCTCTGATATAATCAATGGAAGCTACTGTCTGGAATCATATGGTCCCCTGCCAAGTTGCGCCAACTTTTGTTGGTTGAGGGGGACCTATAGAATGCAAGGCGTCCGTGTATGTGTTGCTGCGTGATATCTTTGGATCTAAGCAAGTGTGGATGTCCATCTTCGCAACATAGATGTCTCCAATAGGCAGTGGCTGGGATCCAAAGTGGGGTCATAGGTAAAGGTCAAATATGGTAAAAAAAATAAAAAAAATATGGTGAATTGCCATAAACCTCGTCAATGCGATATTTTTTTATCCTAAGCAAGTATGGGTGCCCATCTTCGCACAATAGATGTCGCTAGCAAGTAGGTGGTGGATGAGTTCAGAGATATGGGAATATAGCATGGATCAAAGGTCAAATGCGATCAAAATGGGAAATTGCAAGGATGATGAACGGTGGGGTGTGGTCAACATTAAGGCCATTTCAAGGTCATGGGGAGGTCATTCCAAAGGTCAAATCAATAAATATGTGGTTAGGATGATGAAAACTGGTGCCAACATTTGAAGGTCATTTCAAGGTCATGCAGCATCATTCAAAGTCAAATACACTACATGGTTGTGTGGCCATGAAACAGGTAGGTGAGTCAATATTTTGATTTTTTCAAGGTCATCTGGGTCATCCGAGGTCAAATCACTGCAAATGGTTGGATGGTCATGAACTTTGTGGGTGTAATTCAACATTCAGTGCTGGAAACTTGTGAAGGTCATTTCAAGGTCATCCGCAATCATCCAAAGTAAAATCGTTACAAATGGTTGTATGGTCCAGAACTTGGGGAGTTAGTCCACCTTTGCCCCCCCCCCCCCCGCCCCCCCTCCCCCCCCCCCCCCCCCCTCACCAAAATTTCCTGCAAGGTATTTCACGTCATCATATGTCCATCAGTGTATGTGTATCTTCTTGTAGTTAGGAACTAGTATCATATATCTCTTGACGTTGTGCTTTACTGTAGACGTATGTATTTCTGATGTGTCATTGCAATCAATGA
The DNA here is from genome assembly GCA_023653785.1 of Ophioderma brevispina. NCBI lineage: Eukaryota > Metazoa > Echinodermata > Ophiuroidea > Amphilepidida > Ophiodermatidae > Ophioderma > Ophioderma brevispina. The sequence goes on along the minus strand of JAMKCH010058030.1, from coordinate 74,580 downwards.
GTTTATTGTTTATTTTTGAAACATGTGCTTCTAGGGGCCTGTATATTTTTGTACGTGATATTGCTTAAAATAAGAAATCTATTTTGTTAATCTTCGATATTCTAGTTTAAAAATGTTTTGTTAAAGGTGTATTGTGATCTAGCACCTCATTTTTTGTTTTGGTTTACAGATATGTAAGAGGAAAAGGTCAAAAATTTCAGTGATATGGATGGTGAGTTGTGATGTATGAGAAAATGGTTGATTCCGGTGCCCAGAGGTCACTGGTTATAATTTCTGCATGTTACAGACAGAAAAACAAAATTATGAATTTTTCCAGAGTAGATCGGAATTTGAACATAAGATTAGGCACAATGATACCATACTAAGCCCCAAGGTTCAGATGATATAAAAATCTCAACTTTTTTAGGCAAGCCATGGGGACGGCGGCTGTGGAATCCCCCCCCCCCCCCCCCCCCCCCCCCCCCCCCCCCCCCCCTCGAAATGCCCCTTTAAAAATGTTTGGATATTTTTCTTTAAAGGAGACATGAGGAGAGTTCCAGAAAGAAGCACCCCAATTTTTTTCGAACTCGGTTTTTTTTTTTGCACATGGAATGCTTTCCATGTATTAGATCACAACCTGAAGATGAATAAGCCGAATACGCCGTCTTATGTAATATAAAATAAATGATGATTTAGTACTTTCTGTACAGAAAGTCAAAGCATGGTGTCCTAGGCTATGGGGACAAATTACGAGTAGTCAGGCAAGTTCAAAACAAGGTTTGCTGTTTTCTTTTGACTGTTTGTCCCATAAACCTTCAAACGTTCTTGGTAGGTGGTCGACAATCGATTTGTGCAATTTGAGAGAAAATTCGTATCATAAAAAATCTCCTCCTGCACTTTAAGACACGATATGACACAATTGTGTTAAGGTTCATTAAATTCTAATACTCTCACTATCTCACTCACTCACTCACTCACTCAATCAATCAATCAATCACAATCAATCACTCAATCATGTTGTATGGTCAAAAAACAGGTGGGGTAGTCAGCATTTTGGCTACCAAGATTTTCCAAGGATCATCCAGGGGTCATCCAAGGTGTTGTAACAGCTATGGTCAAGGTGCGGGTAGGAAGCATCGGTGGTCAAGGACCACTTCATAGTTCCGTCACATCCTTCCGTGATCTTAACACTTAAGTGCCTAGGGGTTTATCACTCACGTTGGTGGGGGGGGGGATTTTCCATGTAAACCCCCCACCCCAAGGAAACCCTTTCCTGATGGAATTTTCAAATGAAACTCCTACCACCTTGAGGGGGCATAAGACACGACCAAAGGTGCAATATAAATGAGTTCTGTTTTATCGTGGAATTAGGGCAAATAGTGTTTTAGAAAGGCGTCAAAACGCTCAAAAAAGTAAATGATGTTTCGGTCCTGCTTCCAAAGCATACACATTGCAAAATCATTTGATGTTTATATCTGCTTCTAAAGGACAATTTACATATATTTTACACAAACATTACAATTTTGTACATTTTTGTATTTTTTGTGGGTGCAGTCGTATGTGCCAGAGGTTTGTCAGCAAGGGCGCGCAGCGCTCGTGATGGAATCCGCTTCTGTTCAGCTCATAAAGGGTTAATTATTTTTTCTGATGATATAATAATTTTGTTTTATGATATGAACATACATTAAGCAGAACATATTTCTACAACAGGTTTGCTAATTTTTGTGTCGCCCTTTTGTGTGGCGCCTGCCTAAGGCAGGAAGACACCAATAGGGATCACTTGGTCACTGTAGTTGTTGTTGATGTCTGTTGTTGTGATGATGTCTGTTGATGAGGTGAAAAAGGGTTACATTGCTTGGATATACGCATACTTTCATGGATTTAACCAAACTTGGGTCACAGGTGCAACATGGCATCCCCCATATTGGTGATGGGTCAAGGGTCACATACTGAGGTCAAAGGTCATGTGAGGTTCAAGTTGCCCTAAAATAGGCTGAAAATGTAAAATTGACCTCATGTGATGAAAAGTGGAAGTTCAATTGGAACCAACTGGAGTCATAGGTGCAACATGTGATCCCTCATATGCTGATAGGTCAAAGGTCATTCAAAGGTCAAAGGTTCATTTTGAGGTCAAGTTGTAAAAATAGGCTGAAAATGTAAAAAGGACATCATGTGAAAAGTTGGAGTTCCAATGTAACCAAACTGGTTATGGGAGTTTATATGCAAACCTCATTTGTTTATGAGGTCAACGATCACATATCAAGGTCAAAGGTGAGTTGGATTCATTCACAAACCGCGACGGCAGGCGGCACAAGCAGGGCGAGGAATGATGTATTTTTATTTTGAAGATCACATTCCCGTTGCGGGTGCCTAAGGGGGGGGGGTTCCTAGGGACCCAAGCTAATTATCTCATTAACAGGCTAGAAATGTAGTAATGTTTTGAGGAAAGAAGCGGCATCGATAAGTGACAACAATTACAAAAAATTAGATTCGAAAAGATTTTTCAAGACGGGAAATCACCGAAAACAAAACTTGGGTTACTATGGAACCCCCCCCTTAGGCACTTAAGTGTTAAAGTTACTTAATTTTCCTCCTTTTACTAGCGCAAGGGGTGGGGGACTTTTATGGTTCGAGAGCCCGCCTTGGTTGAATTTGATAAAAAAATAATAATTGAGTATTACCTATGAGATCAGAGTTCTACTCTCCTCATAATTCATTTGGTTTTTGTGTAAAACGATTATGAGGATAAATTTATGTGGGAGACCGTGGCCTAGCAGTTTTTTTAGGGTTGCTGCCTGTGCACAAATTTACCAAAAAATCCTGGATTCGAATCCCGGTGGGGTCACTGGCTGAGATTTATTCGGGTGCTCAATTCTGGATTTAATCTGTATACGAGCTATTGATAAAACATAATAATGCCGCTCTCCTCCATTGGTTCACTTGGGAATTGGCAAATGAATCGTGAAACATCTGTCCTTCAGAGGGGACGTTAAGCCGTTGGTCCTGTGTACAGAGAGTCACAACTTACATGTACATCGCGTAGGTGCGAATTAAGAGATGCGTGTAAACCCTGGACTGTTCCCCAATCTTCCCCAGTCTCAAAAGGGGGCCATGTTAGGAGCGTCCACATCATGGATACACGCAGTCCTAGAACAGCTTACTCAGTTGAATCAAAATCCTGACACTACCACAAGCCATTACCAAGGACTTGTGGATAAGCTAAGAAGAATTTGGTAAATTGGGTAAGATAGCCAAAAACATGAAGAAAGTGGCTTTACATGATGGTGTGGGTATGTCAATCAAATATATGTAAAAATTCAATCCCTTTGACTTAAATCAATCATAATAGTTTTGAAGTAAAATCAATATGATATAATGTAAACACAACAGAGATTAAGTTAAATCCTAACCGTATTGGTTCTCTACTACAATCCTAAGGATAACATTTAAATCCCTGAAATTTAGTTGTTATGGCCTATAGGCAGTTGATTTATAAGCAAGTACATACTGATTAGTCATAAGGTAGAACATCATGAATAGTGAAGTGGTTTGGAATTTCAGCTCACTACCTAGCAATATGGAAGTTGTTTAATGTAAGAACATGACCTACACTACCATTACCATTGTTGGTACCAAAGAATAGGTCTATTATCTGTGTGCAAAAGGGAAGGTGCGATTTCAGGTCAGGCGGAACTAAAAGCAGGCAAACACCGATATACTAAAAATGTACACACACATCATTTAACAATAAACCAAAATTCTTTAATTAGGCAAAAAAACATGTTTGCTTCCAGTAGGGCTGTGTGCATTTCACCATTTTAGCTGTATGGTTTTTTTATTTGATGAACTGAGAACTTGTTTATTTTTTTGGACAGAAGTGTTCAGAGTAAAAATTGTAATTTACAACATTTAAGTGATCGAAATGTATATATTTTAACAATAATGTGGACAGTAAAATTATGATGATTGGCAATGTTTTGACTTGACATTTGTTGTGGATAGAGAGGCGTTTCTGGGTAGTTTCTTTTCCTGGGGGGTGCGTTTATTAGGTTGGTAGTAGTAGAGGGTGGTATGGGAATGCATGGCTTGGATTTAGCTATGGTCACCAAAATTATGAAAAAAATATATAGAAGGTATATTTTTTCAATCTCCAAAAAAATTCTAAAAAGTACCCATCAGTTATTGTTGTAGCAGAATTGTTAAAAAAAATATTGGCAAATTTTGCTTAAAAAGCTGAAAAAATTTTTTCAGAAGTTCAGACAATAGGCTATGTTTTTGGGGCCGCCAGCCATAGTTGGCAGGACCACTTAGCAATCCGTTGTGCGTGTGTATGTTTGTTTTTTTTTTTTTTTTTTTTAATTTTTTAGGTTTTTTCTTTTTTTAAATTGACCTCATTGAAAAGGTTTAACTTCCAATTGGAACCAAACTTCTGTCATAGGCGCACAATGGAATCCGTCATATGTGGAGAGGTCAACGGTCATGTTGAAAGGTCAAAGGTCATGTGAGGCAAGTTGAAAAATGAAGGCTAAACAATGTCAACATTTCGTCTAAATTGAAAACTTGAAGTTCAATTGGAACCAAACTTTTGTAATAGGTGCACTAGGGGGGGGGATTTTGCAGAATCCCAGCCTGCAATCCATAGCCAAACCAATATAAGCACCGCCTCCCATCTGGGTCACATACCCCATGTATAATGCATAATGCATACTATACATAACAACACGTGGTGCATTACTGTTAGAAAAAACCCTTTTGAATGAACATGTCGTATTATGAGACTCGTCAATTTGGTTCTAATCTGACTTGAGTAAACTTGTAGGCCCCAACATGGCTCTCGTAATAGCCCAGGCGGAACATTTAGTCAGTAGACAATGCATGAGTAGCTATGAGTTGGCAAATTACAATTGCCCCTCCGCCCCCCTAATCACAATTCTCTGGCTCCTTGGCTGTTTGATTGTCATGTATATCATAAATATTTGTCACAAAAAGTCTATATAAAACCATTTTTTCCCACACTGGTTTAATCATATTGGAACCAGAACAATATCGCTAATGACATAACGCCATTGAGCACACGTGTAGTGTATAAATCTTCTTCTTGCGCCGTTTTGACAAGACTTTTTTTTGTTATTGCGAGGGGAAGATCGTAGCATGGATTCAAACAAGCTATAAGGGAATAGCTGCCAGCAGTTCAACTATGGTTTTAGGCCTGGGAAGGTATTTAAATTTAGTTCCAGAAAAAATATGTTACACAGAATCTTTCAATTTTTGCCAGTTGTGAAAGATATTAGATCTATTAGTTTCATGTGAAGCCCAAATGTGGGCTAAGTTTTTGTCTTTGTTTAACCAAAATGTCAAAGGGTTCCCCAGAATTACATATAAAAGTATGAAGTTGATAGTTGAAGTTGATAGTTGAAAGTGGTCAAGAGAAAATGTGAGTCTAGGTCTGTCATTGTAGAATGGTAGCATGCAACAGTGGCATAACCGGGGCAACCAGAAGAGAGTCTAAAGCCATAGCTTAAAGCTTCGTTCATACTACACTGCACTGTGCAGTGCAGTGCCAATATATCGACCACTTGCTGCAGCAACTCAACGTAACCCGCTGCAGTTAAAATAAATTTAACTCGGTTGCAGTACCGCAATGCAGTATACTGGACAGAGACCTAATTCGAGCACTGCAACTTACCGCAACGCACGTTGCAGTGCAGTATGAACGGACCTTAAGAATCCCCTTCTCTTCCTCTATCTATCTAGCATCCATGTGCTGTTCACCATGTAGCACCAAATGTCCCTGTCGGTCATTAAGTTGGGGATGTCAGATGTATCCTGCTAGATAGCCCGAGTAATCACATCAATGTAGTTAAAAGTGTGACAACCCCTGATTGGGCATGGTAACCTCCAACATGTGACATCTGAGACTACTTGATCACTGTCATTTGACAATGACAGTGACCAGCAAATTGTGCTTGGCGTTGGGCAACAGAGGATGAAATTGGAGGGATCTCCCATATATCTGTGCCTTGGTCTTGTGCTCACACCAGGACATGTTTTGTACTTGCATAAGGATCCTGGTGTAGATGCCATCCAGTCTATCCTGTAACACTTTCTTCACGGTCCAGGTCTCAGATCCATAACAGGATACTCTCTACACAGGCTCTGAAGAAGGTCTGCTCGGTTGAATTTAAGATACCAGATTGCCATAAGAGGTGTAGTTTACTGCAGGCATTCCAAGTTTTCCTTTGTGTGACAGAAGTTTTGCTTGCTGTCCGCAACATATGACCCTAGGTACTTGAAGTCCCTGACCTCTTTGAGTTGAGTACCGTCTATAGTGCAGATAGGTTGATGATTCTCTCATTGACGGTCATATATTCCATCTTCTTGGCACTTAGATGGAGGCCGACCCCGTCCACAGCATTCCCGAGTGACGTCAGTAGATCGTGTGCATCACATCAGATCTGCTGTCAGAGCTAGATCATCTGAGAGGGCAAGGTTTCTGAGATGCTGACTTTGGTGATGTCTAGAATGCTTTCTTGTGTCCCTATAAGTTTTCACTTTTACCCAGAAAGTAGGGTATTTTACTCCTAATTTTTCCTAAAATCCCGGTCACTTACACCATTTACTATCTCCAGTGACATTGGTGTTAGATTTGGTGGTCACCCCATTTTAACCTTGCTTGCTAAAAAGGCCAAAGCTCTGAGTGCAAGTAAGGGCATTTAATATGCATGTGCAAAGACAATGCGTAAAGCTGCATCAGAGATATAACATCACTGAATAGAAGTAGTGAAATGGAATACAGGTTTGGTCAAAAAACGGGCTGTCGCATGATTTACACTTCTGGACCTGACAACGATAATTTGAAAAAAAATGTTTTTTTTTTACTAGAGATCAGATAAAATATATCACCAGGCAGCTTTCTGTATAAAACTTTCTTGCATTTATCACAGTGAGCTCAATTTGACTAAAATGTAGGATGGGTTCAGTCCACAGTAAATCACCTGGAACCGTAATTGTCAATTAATGAGGGTACGTCAGGCGCCAGCCAGCCAATTTGGCTGGTTCCATTGTCACTTAGCTTTTGTTTGATCATGTTGTTAATATACATAAGTCTGTAGTCATGTAAACAACATGGCCAATTCACACAGTATATGTGTGTGTTCATATGTTTTTTCTTTCTCTCTTTTCTTTTAATGTCCAAAACAGTCTTTATGGGTATTAAGCCTAATTTAATCTTTAAAACAATGATTAACATGAACAGGGGATCCTAATCGGAAGTTGGACTCAATTTTGTCCATTGTTGGCTTTATGCTCCCAGGGAGTTGTCCGGGGGAGGTACTTCGGATTCCGTATGGGTATATTTGGACATGCCTGAATGAGTCAAAATGAGGACCTGGATATTATCGAGGCCCTAGCCTCATCAAGATTGAAGATTCATGTACTTAGAGTTGCTCATAAGACATTCTTGCCATTAATCAATGTCAACTGCGCAACTTCTAGACAGCTGTAACCTTTTCAAATAGCAACATGTTCACTGTGCAGTTACATTCTCATGTGCAAGAAAGTTCTATTTTTTTAGAGTGTTGGGAAAGGGGAAGGTCTGGGGAGAGGTCTAATTTTTAGGCTAATTTAAAAATTTTAATGCTTTGTGTCACCTGCTTTAAGGCAGGAAGACACATAGGGATCACTTTGTCCACTGTAGTTGTTGATGTCTATTGTGAAAAAGGATTAACATTTGCCTGTAATATACACATACAAAAGGCAATGGATTTAAACCAAACTTGAGTCATAGGTGCAATGTGGGATCCCTGATTTGTTGATGAGGTCAAAGGTCAGATATCAAGGCCAAAGGTCATGTGAGGTCAAGTTGTAAGATAGGCTGAAAATGTAAAATTGACCTCAATTGAAAAGTTGAAGTTCATTTGGAACCAAACTTGGTTTTTGTGTCGCCTGCCCTAAGGCAGGAAGACACATAGGGATCACTTTGTCCACTGTTGTTGTTGATGTCTGTTGTCGTTGATGTGAAAAAGGGTTAACATTTGCCTGTAATATCCTCATACTTTGATGGATTTAAACCAAACTTGGGTCACAGGTGCAACATGGCATCCCCCATTTGTTGATGAGGTCAAAGGTCACTTGCCAAGGTCAAAGGTCATGTGAGGTCAAGTTGTAAGATAGGCTGAAAATGTAAAATTGACCTCAATTGAAAAGTTCAATTGGAACCAAACTTGGTTTTTGGATATTACATGCAAACTCTTATTTGTTGAAGAGGTCAAAGGTCACATATCAAAGTCAAAGTTCATATGAGGCCTATCATTCACAAAAACGACACCAGCTTTCTGAATGTATTTTTATATAATTATTGCACAAAAATCTGCCGATCATACAATGGAACATTAATGATATGCAACAATGATAACATAATGCGTGACGCACAGATTTTTGTGTGCGTGTGCTTAGGATATCAAAAACATCACACACGTAATGTGTATAAGGTATCAAAAATGTTAAATTTTCATGAAAAAGGGTAGTTTTTAAATTCAGCTTTAGCATTTTCATGGGCGTCAGGAGATAAAATTCTTGGAAATCCCAAAAATGTTCTCTTTGACAGTACATACATGTAAATCAAGCCTATTGTTGACATTCAGGCAAAACATGTTTGGGGGACATATTTAGACCATAACTTGCTTAGGGGTTCTAATTAAGACAAAACCCCGGAGGGGCCAGTTGTATTCAAAGGTGGATATGAACATGGACTTCCAAAATGCACCCTAAACAAGTATTTCCACTGATTAAAAAACATACCCTAAACAAGCATTTTTGTCTGTTTTTGCTACCATAAACAAGTCTTTTGTCAGTTTTTGCTACCCTACACAAGTAAGCAATGCATTGTGTTGATAATATACCCTTATTATCTGGCTTTGCTCATGTTGCTTTACTTCCAAATTACAATATTTTTGATGATTTTGATCTCGCGTACATCACAATTTCATGGTTACAAAAAAAAACATACCCTTTTTTCCATATTTTGCTGTTTTTGACACCCTAATCAATATACGCGTGTAAAAAAAAAAAAAAAAAAAAAAAAAAAAAAAAAAAAAAAAAAAAAAAAAAAAAAAAAAAAAAAAAAAAAAAAAAAAAAAAAAAAAAAAAAAAAAAAAAAAAAAAAACCCCCCCCCCCCCCCCCCCGGGGACAAAACTTGTTTAGGGGGTACAATAATGTGGGAAAGCATGCTAAAAACCCCAACCTGTTTGGGGGTAATTTTGGTCACAAAAATAAAAACTTGTTTGGGGGTACCTTGAAAAATATTTTGTCACGCATGTGTACACTGTGATATCCGAGCAGCCATTGGACTATTGCAAAGCAGTTAGAGACATAATTCTCATATGTTTTGCTGCAAAGCACTGGTCCTCTTACACCGACTACTTTCAAAGCTTCATACAGTCGACCCTCACCTTTGTTTTATTGAATCGCTAACCTTGTCCAGAAATTCACAGATCAGTTAAGATACAGTCTGGTCTAAGTATCATTTCACTAGTGTTCTGAATGTATTTTTACATAATTATTACATAAAAATCTGCTGATCATACAATGGAACATTACTGAAATGCAACAATGATAACATAATGCGTAACACACAAATTTGTGTGTGTGTGTGTGTGTGCTTAGGATATCAAAAACATCACACACGTAATGTGTATAAGGTATCAAAAATGCTACATTTTCATGAAAAAGGGTAGTTTTTAAATTCAGCTCTAGCATTTTCATGGGCGTCAGGAGATAAAATTCTTGGAAATCCCAAAAATGTTCTCTTTGACAGTACATACATGTAGTGAAGTATTGTAACCCCCAAATCAAGCCTATTGTTGACATTCAGGCAAAACTTGTTTAGGGGGACATATTTAGACCATAACTTGCTTAGGGGTTCTAATTAAGACAAAACCCCGGAGGGGCCAGTTGCATTCAAAGGTGATAGTGAACGGGGAATTCCCAAATGCACCCCTAAACAGTAGTATTTCACTGATTTTAAAAAACTACCTAAAACAAGCATTTTTGTCTGTTTTTGCTACCACAAGTCTTTTTGTCAGTTTGTGTAAAATACACAATTAAAGCAATGCATTGTGTTGATACTATACGCTTATTATCGGCTTTTGCCAGTTGCTTACTTCCAATTACAATATTTTTGATTGCTTTTGATCTCGCGTACATCACAAGGTCATGGTTACAAAAAAAAACATAAACTTTTTCCAATTTGCTGTTTTTACACCCTATCATAATAACGCGTGTACATCACCTTTTGGGGAAAAAAAGAGACCTTTTTTACGCGTTTTTTGTTCACGCATCATATCCACCATTGAAGACAAGTTGCCCACCCCCCCCCCCCTCCCCCCCCCCCACCCCCCCCCCCCCCCCCCCCCCCCCCCCCCCCCCCGGGGACAAAACTTGGTTTAGGGGGATACCAATAATGTTGGGAAAAGCATGCTTAAAAACCCCCACCTGTTTTGGGCTGGTAATTTGGTAACCAAAAATAAAAACTTGTTTGGGGGTTACCTTGAAAAAGAATTTGTCACGCATGTGTACACTGTCATATCCGAGCAGCCATTGGACTTTCGCAAAGCAGTTAGAGACATAATTCTCATATGTTTTGCTGCAAAGCACTGGTGCTCTTACACCGACTACTTTCAAAGCTTCATACAGTCGACCCTCACCTTTGTTTTATTGAATCGCTAACCTTGTCCAGAAATTCACAGATCAGTTAAGATACAGTCTGGTCTAAGTATCATTTCTCTCGTATTCTGCAGACGTACATATGGAATCCCCTACCAGCAAATGTTGTTTCATCCAGAAAAGGGTAGGCACATATGTGCCGCTGATATGGGCCGCATTTTCACCACTTACTATAATGATGGGTCGTTAATTTTCCTGATTTGGGGAAAATCACAAGGAAAATGTTGGTTTTTTTTGGAAAAAAAAGGGCCGGGATTGGATTACTATGAAAATGGTGCAAAATGTTAACGCCTACTATAGAAATGGGTCAAAATTTCTGAACCAACTATATATAAAAATGGGTCATATATTTGTACAATTTGGTCACTATAAACATGGGTCGATTTTTTTCATGTGGTTGATGCACACCTGTACCCAATTTTGGGTCAAGCCCCCCCAGATTTACATATAAAACTTTAGAATAAATAAATTAAAACACTGGCCATGGGAGTATACAAGACTTTAGTTCTATCATTTCATTTTTTTTATATTAGTGCAATTTTATCAAAGGAAGATTGAATCTTGTTTAATCCATTTCAAATATTCTTTTTTATGATTCGTAATTGCAATTTAATATGGTTGTTGCACTCGCATTTTGCCTGCTTAAGAGCAATAAACATTAATAGTACGCATTAAATAAAATTGTGCGTGCTTCACAGCATAATATTAATAATACTCATTAAATATAAATCCTCTGATTTATCTCTATCGCTCCAGAGTGAGGGGATTCATTTAGTGTTATTCATTTTTGTGCGTCTAATGCAATGTGGGTCTAGCTGGAGTGTAATTAATGTAATATTAATAAGAATCATTAATTATTATTTAAGCAATTTCATTTCAATCTCCGAGGGAGACAGAAAGGCGTTATATAGAAAGGAAAAATAAACAAATGACATGATTTCATGCATTTGCCAAAAGAAAGTAGTTAGTGATGACAATTTTGCATATGTCTTTTTGCAATAGTTTAAACTGTTTCATAACATCAAACGGAACATCAGAAATTCAACCAAAATTTGGAAATAACCTTTATCTAATAAACCATATACAAATGAAAGGCGTAGATAGCAAACTTAACCTTAAGGATAAGAAGAAGTTTAAGAACCACAATACTTTGTTGGGTCCAAACTTTACTCTTTGACTAAAGCCTTTGGACTGAAGTCCTTTGTTAAAAGCCTTTTATAAAACGTAACGGTGCATTTTGTGATCCTACCACCTGAATTTGGTTATGGTTCACTAGATATCTGAGAAGGGTAATTTCTAAAATGTCAGTTGATGCTGTTTGTGCATTTTGATGTATGAGCAAATGTCTGTCTCATGTGTCCCATAGGCCACTGTGTTGTAGTTATGTCCCGTTTATGGACAGAAAATACAAAATTACGAATTTGTCCTGAGTAGATCGAATTTCCACGTAAGATTAGGCACACATACTATACTTTGGTCAACAGTTAAGATGATTGAAAAATCTCAACTTCTTTGGAGTAGTCGGGCGACGAGGGGTGGATCAGGAAATGGCCATTTAATTATGTATCTGTACCTCAGTATAAGCTAAAATTTTCAAGGGTGCCAAGGAGGCATCTGGTGGGTTCTTCCACTAAACAAAGGGGATAGCTGGAGAATCCAATAGGTGGCACGTAAATTGCATTAGTACCCAACTTTCACGCTAAGTTCTATCACCAACAGGTGAAGGCAATTGTAGTCCCTGGATTGCATTGGCTGTCCAACCAACATGGCTGCCGTTTTCATATGGTCTGTATTTTACTTCTGAGGTCATATAAGAATTTTCATGCATTCAAAATATGCTATAAAACAGTGTTTAGTGTAAACGGTCCATGCAAAGCCCCCAATGTTTTATGTTAAATTAAAGCTAAAAATAACGGAGGACAGATAATGCAAGTTGATTATAGTTTTTCCACTATTCGTAAGAAGTTCCAGGCGATAAAACACATCAAACAAAAAGCACCCAAAAAAACAAGTTTGAAAAATCAAACTTGGCAACTCTTTGGGACGTGACGCGTGTGGAGTATCAACCATTTTAGTAGTGTTTGCCAAGCCGCTAATTGAAGTGTACGTCTGCAGCAGTTAAAATTAATTCTAAATTTTGATTTTGTTACCAAATTTAAGTGCGTATCTGTACCCCTTCTTCATGGTCCATGTCTCAGATCCATTTAACAGAATACTCTCTACCCAGGCTCTGAAGAAGGTCTGCTCGGTTGAATTGAGACACCAGATCGCAACATAAGTGTTGTAGTTACTGCAGACATTCCAACTTCCTTGTGTGACAGGAAGTCTTTCGTGTGCTTTCGGGCAACATGACCCTAGGTACTTGAAGTACCTGACCTCTTTGAGTTGAGTAGCGCTGTAGTGAAAATAGGTTGATGATTCTCTCCCTCAGTTTTTTTTTTTTTTTTTTTTTTTTTTTTTGTTTTGACGGTTCATTATATGCCATATTCTTGGCAACTAGATGGAGGGACCGACCCCGTCCACAGCCATTCCCGAGTGACGTCAGTAGATGTGTGAATCAACATCAGATCTGCTTCTTCATCTGAGGAAGGCAAGGTTCCTTCTGAGATGCTGACTTAGGACGTTAGAATGCTTTCTGGTCCCCACAAGTTTTCACTTTTACCAAAAAGTAGGGTATTTTACTCCTAATTTGTTCCTAAAAATACTGAGGCAATACACCTTTACTATTCTCCCCGTGACATCGGGCTAGATTGGTGGGTCACACACCTTGCTCGCGCGTGACACGGCAAGGCTTTAGTTATGACAAGTACGGGCATTGAACATGCATGTGCAAAGACAATGCGTAAAGCTGCATCAGAGATATAACATCAGTATATGAAGTAGTGAAATGGAATAACAGGTTTGGTCAACACTAGGTTGTTGCATGGTTTTTTACACATGTAGACCCCATGTGGACCTTCGGACATCTCAAATTTGCAAAGTTGCAGTAAGCTTTCTGGACTTGAGATCAGAAAAAATATACAACACCATACACTGTAAAAAAATACTGAAATGTTTACCAGTAAAATCCTGGCAGCAATTCTGCAAAACCATATTACCGTAAAATTTAAGGTATACTGTAAAATTAATGTTGTATCTATGGTTATTTTTTAAAAACATATATATTTGGTTTGAGTTATACAGGAGACAGAGATTGTGGAATGTGTGAGAATAAAAGAAGCACTGACAAACAGCCCTAACTTAGTAGGCATATCCACATTTTTACATTGCAACACTGTAAATTTACAGTTTGTTGTAAAATGTATTACATCAACTGGTAAAAATATACAGTCAATTTGAAGAAAACCTGTTAAGCTATCTTTTTACAGGGTTTTATTGGCAGGAATTGCTTGCCAGGATTTTCCTGTAAAATTTGCAGTAGTTTTCCCTGTATATTTTAGTAACTTAATGGTATAATTGAAAACTTCATAGTAGTGTATAATGATGTTGTTACTCATTAAATTCGAAGAAAAGTCTTCACTTTTATTATTTTGTCATATAGGCCTGGAAAAATTGGACATAAAATTTACAGTATTTCCTGTATTATTTCCAAATTACAGCCCAAAATACTGTAATTTTTAAAGCTATTTTACAGTATTTTCCTGTAAATTGCACGGAATTTTTGTACAGTACATGTGTAGAAGATCGATAAAATATATCACCCAGCAGCTTTCGTTAAAACTTTCTTTCATTATCACAGTGAGCCCTCAATTTGACTAAAATGTAGGATGGGTTCAGTTCCAAAGTACAATAACCTGGAAACTGGTACTTGTCAATACTGCGGGTACGTCAGCGCAGACAGCCAATTTGGCTGCGCTGGTTCCATTGTCACTTAGCTTTTGTTTGATCATGTTGTTAAATTATACAATAAGTCTGTAGTCAGTAAACAACATGCCAATTCAAACCAGTAAGTGTGTGTTCATATGTTTTCTTTCTCTCTTTCTGTTAATGTCCAAAAACAGTCTTTATGGGTATTAAGGCTAAGTAACTCTTTAAAACAATGATTAACATGAACAGGGGATTCTATCGGAAGTTGGACTCAATTTTGTCCATGTTGGCGTTATGCCTCCCAGGAAGGTTGGCCGGGGGACTCCGGTACTTGGATCCATATGGGTAATTTGGAACATGCCGGAATGAGGGCAAAATTGGAGGACCTGGGTATTATCGAGGCCCGAGCCTCATCAAGATTGAAGATTCATGTACTTAGAGGGATCATAAGACATTCTCCCATTAATCAATGCATAATCGCAACTTCAAGAAGCTGAACCTTTCAAATAGCAACATGTTCACTGTGTGGGTACATTCTTATGCACACGAAAGTTTATTTTTTTTAGAGTGGGAGCATTTCTTCAATAGAATTTTTTAAATTAATTAACATTTTAATGCTTTGTGTCACCTGCTTTTAGGCAGGAAGACACATGGGATCACTTGTCCTTTTGTTGTTTGTAGTCTGTTGATGTCTGTTGATGTTGTTGTAGGTCTGTTTATTGTGAAAAAAGGGTTTAACACTGGACTGGAAATTTGCCTGTCTTCAACAGATTTAAAACCAAACTTGAGTCCTAGGTTGTAATGTGGGAGCCTGATTTGTTGTGAGGTCAAAGGTCACACATATCAAGGCCAAAGGTTATGTGCACCTTGTAAGACAGGCTAAAAATGTAAAAATTGACCTGAATGAAACATTTGCAAGTTCAATTTGAAACTTTGTTTATGGATATTACATGCAAACCCTCATTTGTTGAAGAGGGTCAAAGGTTCAATATCAAGGCAAAGGTCGGTATGAGGCCTAGAATTCACAAAGACCCACCGCTTTCTGAATGTAATTTTTATTAGAATTATTGCACAAAAAATCTGCAGATCAGAAAACGTGGACATTAATGAAAGGCAACAATGATAACATAATGAGTGAGCACAGATATTTGTGTGCGTTGTGTTAGGAATCAACAACATCATTCACACGTAATGTGTGTATTAAGGTATCAAAAAAAGCGAAATTTCATGAAAAAAAGGGTAGTTTTAACTTCAGCTCTAGCATTTTCATGGGGGGCATCAGAGAAAAATTTCTTGGAAATCCACAAAAATGTTCTCTTGACAGTACATGTAGGTTTGAGTATTGTAACCCCAAATCAAGCATATTGTTGACATCCATGCAAAATTGTTTGGGGACATATTTAGACCATAACTTGCTTAGGAGTTCTAATAGACAAAGCGTTTAGGGGGGACAATAATGTGGGAAAGCATGCTAAAAACCCCCACACCTGTTGGGGGTGGTTATTTTGGTCACAAAATAAAAACTGTTGGGGGAACTCAAAAAAATATTTTGTCCGCATGTGTACACTGCATATCGAGCAGCCATTGGCTATTGCAAAGCAGTTAGAGGACATAATTCTCATATGTTTGCCAGCACGCACTTGGTCCTCGTACACGACTACTTTCAAAGCTTCATACAGTCGACCCTCACCTTTGTTTTATTTGAATCGCTAAACCTTGTGCAGGAAATCACAGATAAGTTAAATCCAGTCTGGTCTAAGTATCATTTCTCTCGTATTCTGCAGACGTACATATGGAATCCCCTACCAGCACGAAACTGTTGTTCATCCAGAAAGGGTAGGCACTATGTGCCGGCTGATATGAGCACGCATTTTCACAACTTACTATAATGAGGGGTCGTTAATTTTACTGATTGGGGGAGGAAAATCACAAGGAAAATGTGTTTTGTTGGAAAAAAAACGGGCCGGGATTGGGAGTACTATGAAATGAGTGCAACAAGGTTAACGCCAACTATAGAAAGGGGTCAAAATTTCTGAACAACTACTATATAAATGGGTAATATTTTTTTTATTTTTTTTATTTTTTTTATTTTTTTTATTTTTTGTGTGGTTTGATGCACCCTGTACCCAATTTTGGTCAAGCCCCCCCCCCCGGATTTACGTTATAAAAATTTAGAATAAAAAATTAAAAACACTGGGCCTATGGAGTATTACAAAGACTTTATTACGATTCCTCAAAGTAGACCCTATCCTTTCCATTTTTTTTATATTAGTGCACATTTTATCAAAGGAAGATTGAATCTTGTTTAATCAATTTCAAATATTATTTTTAGGATTCGTACTTGCATTTAATATGGTTGTTGGGCACTCGGCAATTTTGCCATGCTTAAGAGCAATAAACATTAACCTCATACTATTAATAAACATTTGTGCCTGCTTACGCATAATATTAATATTACTCAATTAAATAATAAACAATTAATTGATTTATCTCTATCATCCAGAGTGAAGGTGGATTCATTATGTTTTATTAATTTGTTGTGGCAGGCTAATGTGCAATATGGTGTCTAGCTGGAGTGTAATTAAAGTAATATTATAATACTCATTCATTAATTATTATTTAAGGCAGTTATTGCAATCTCCGAGGAGGGAGACAGAAAGGCGTATATTTCATTCCATTAAAATATTACCAGGATTCTGCATTTGCAAAAGAATATTAGTTGTGTGCGATTTTGCATATGTCTTTTTGCATGATAGTTACAATTCGTTCATAACATCAACATGTAACATCAGAAATCAACAAACATTTTGGAAAGAACTGATCTCATAAACCATATACAAATAAAGGCAGTTGATAGCCAATTAAACCTTAGGATAGAAGAAGTTTAAGACACAAACTTTATTGGTCCAAAAGTACTCTTTGGACGAGAGCCTTTGGACTGAAAGTTCCTTGTAAAAGCACTTCCTTTTATAAACTTAAAGGTGAATTTTGTGATCCTACACTGAATTTTGGTTTATGGTTCCACAGATATCACTTGAAGAAAAGGTTAATTCTAAAATGTCAGTTGATTTTCTGATGGCATTTGATGGTTATGAGCAAATGTCTGTAGCTAGTGTAACCCATAGGCCACTGTGTTGTAATTTCTGTCCGTTATGGACAGAAAATACAAAATACGAATTTTTCCAGAGTAGATCAAGTGGCAAGTAAGATTAGGCAAACATACGATACTTTGGTCAACAGTTAAGATGATGTTGTAAAAATCTCACTTCTTTGAGGTAACTCGGGGGCGACGAGGGTGGATCATGAAAAGGGGGCCCCTTTAATTGTCCCCGGCCGACGAGTTCGGAACGGGGATATGAAATGAGCAGCGTCTGTTCGTTCTTCCGTTCGTTCCTCCGTTTGTTCGATCCGTGAGAAAAAGTTAACCCACTTGTATACAAGTTATCTTGAATTCCGTAAGGTTGACCATGTTGTAACGTGGTGGAAATAAGTGGTGTTGAGAGTTCTCCACATGATTAGATTTTGGGCGTTAAAATATGCTAAGTAGGGATCTAATTTGCATAATTTATGGAAAATGTTCCTGCAAGGCCTCACGGTGTACAAGTTTCTGAGTCTGTAAGGCGTATACGATGTAACTTGGTGGAGGAAGGTGGGATGAAGAGTTACGACCCTGATGAGATTTTGGGCGTATTTCAGGCAAATGGAGTATGCAAATGAGCTAATTAATATCAAAACTCAGGTAATTGCTTATATTTTTGAAATGGTACACGGATACTCAAAACTCATAAGCCGATCATGGGGCAATTTTTTGGCAATTTGAAAAGTAGTGATATATTGCGGCTTAGGTATGCAAATTGATCTTGCCTAATTAAATATTGGTAATTGCTGTATCTCTGAAACAGTACGTCGGATAGGCAAAATTCCTTCGCACATGAGACTACTATGTCATAAGGGGAGGGGGTGGGGTGTTGGGGGAGGGGGTGGCATGTAGGGGGTGGGGGAGGGCGGTGGTATGCGAGGGTGTTGGGGAGGAGATAGGGTGTGTTGGGAGGGGGTGGGTATTGCGAGGTGTTGGGGAGGGGGTGGGGGTTTGTTTTGGGGAAGGGTTGGTGGGGAGGGGGTGGGGTGTTCCGGAGGTTGGGAGGTGTGTTGTGTTGAGGTTGGGGAGGGGGTGAGTGTTACATGGTGTTAAGGGGGTGTACATGATGGTGGGGAGGGGTGTAAGTGATCGCGACATTCAGCGGGGACATATTTTATGCATCACATAAATATGAGTTCGCCTTGTTATGTACTCTGTTACCTCAGTATAACTCAAATTTTCAAGGGTGCGAAGGAGGCATCTGGTGGATTCCTCAGTCCACTAGACCAAAGTGGCTAGTGGAAGAATCCACTAGGTGGCACTGGTAAATTGCATTAGTACCCACTTTCACCTCAGTTCTATCCCACCAACAGGTGAATGCATTGTAGTCCTGGATTGCATCTGGCTTGTCCACCAACATGTCTGCCTTTTTAATATGGTCTGTATTTTACTTCTGAGGTCATACAAGAATTTTCATGCATTCAAATATGTATGTAAACATGTGCCAAGGGTTAAAAATAAATGCTGAATTTATATTTTTGTTTTATTTCTGCTTATTGCGTCGCCTGCCTTAAGGCAGAAAGACACAAAGGGATCACTTTGTCCACTGTTGATGTCTGTTGTTGATGTCGTCTGTTGTTGTGAAAAAGGGTTAACATTTGCTTGTAATATCCACATACTTTGATGGATTTAAACTAAACTTGGGTCACAGGTGCAACATGACATCCCCCATTTGTTGATGAGGTAAAATGTCACATACCAAGGTCAAAGGTCATGTGAGGTCAAGTTGTAAAATAGGCTGCAAATGTAACGTCATTTGAAAAGTTGAAGATCAATTGGAACCAAACTTGGTTTATGGAGTTTACATGCAATCGCTCATTTGTTTATGAGGTCAAAGGTTACATGTCAAAGGTCATGAGACCTATCATTCACAAACCGCAACGGCAGGTGACACAAGCGGTCGGAGGACCGATGTATTTTAATTTAAAGGTCGACTCAGAGATTTCCTGAGGAGGGAACTCTCAATTTTTAAAAAGAGATCATGATTTTGCATTCAGGGGCATTCCCAGACCATTTTAATGGGGGGGGGGGGGAGTGTTAAATCTGTGTTGCCAAAAAAACTGTCCATTTGCTGACACAATTACAAAAAATGTCCGGCTCACTGCGCTTGCCCTATAAATATTAGTTTACCCGGCAAGTGCAGTGAGCCAGAACATTTTTGAAATTATGTCTGCAAAATTAACATTTTGGCCGGCAACCCGTTTTATTACTGTCGGTTCAAAAATCTAAAAGGTGGGAGGGAAGAGACCAATTTCATTACAAAATTTTTCAATTATAGTTATACTGTGTTATATATTAGCAATGGGAAGTAATACCAGTAACAAAATGTTATTTCATTACAATATTCCACCTACATCTTATTTTACATATTCATTGATCACTAGATATCCTTGAGAAAAGCTTATTCTCAAAATTTGAGCTGATCCCGATCTTGCAGTTTTTGTGTTATGAGCAATTGCTCATTTCCCACAGTCCCATAGGTTACTGTGCTGTAATTTCTGTCAGTTTACAGACAGAATTTGCACGTAAGATTGGGCACGCGTGGATTACTAAGGCTAACGGTTCAGATGATATAAAAATCTGAACATTTTTTAGGTAAGTCGGGGGGACGAGGCTGTGGATCACGAAATGCCCCTTTAATACCAACAATTCAACATTTTGCCAACAGAATTCTGTAAATGGGGGTGTCACATCCCACATCCCCCTCTAGGGATGGCCCTGTTTGCATATACATAATGCTTTTCCATATACTAATCACTGTCTGAAATAGCTAAGCTCAAATCGAAGTCCTTCATATAGAAAATCACAACTTTGTTATAAAATTCCTGATCCATAATTTTTTTTAACAGTATCCTATGGCATTGTTACGCTATATATAAATGTTTATTCTATGAAAACGAAAAATGTGATTCATCTCAAACTTTGGAATTAAGCATTTAAGGTGATTATCTTTAGTTCTAATTGACTATTTCTAATTAATACAGAGAAAAATTATATTTAAAAATCTCTGGGTCAGCCTTTAAGGACAAGTGTAAACTTTAATCTCAAAATTGTCATTAGCCTTTAAAACCTGATTCATAATTAGGGAAAGTTAGGTTTAGGTGTAGAATTAAATAAAAACTGAGATGACAACAAAAATATAAATAATAATATAAACAATAACAAAACACACACTACAATTTATTAACTTGAACAGGTGATATGGTTATTCAAATCTTATACTTCTTTGTATAATCAAAATGCTTGCATTGTAATATGTTTTCCTGGATACACAATGGTAATTGAAGTTAATATGATCATCTCAAGGCGATTCCCAAGAATTCCATAACGAGACGAACCTTGTAATGAATGTCTACTACTTATGCGGTTTAAATTACCCAGCTGAGTCACATGTATGAACTGTTTAATGTTTCAATTGAGTGTTTTTGGTATGAGTGAAATTGAAATTTGTTGGTCGTAATCAAGTGATAATTATAATTTAAAGTAAATAGTAATACAATATGGACACCTAGGGTGTCCTTTTTGGTAGTCAACTTGTGGGAATTCCCAATCTTATAGCCCCACCCTATCTGTACGGTGAAAGTTGAGTTTTTCATCATTTGGTTTTGGTCACATTGGTTTTCTTATGGCTTTTGGGGGCTTGAGTTGTTGATGATATTTTAATATTTCCTTGAAAGCCAATCAGAGAAAGTTTGTGTTTAAGCCATCTTTCTTCAGACATCATACATTATAGCTATAAAGCTTTATTAAACGTTTTCAAACCATTTTATAACTCAAAATATTAGTAGTCAACTTGCATATTATTGCTTTGGTTTTTTTTCTATATATACATGTTTAATAAAGATAGATCTGCCTGATGTTAGGTTGGAGTACCATTTCAACTTTATATAAGGGGAAGCTTGCAAGGCAGTTTAGTTTATTATTACCGTGTTCTTGTCCATTATAAATTTTATTTTTGGATTCTATTCCAGGCGAATAGATTGCTGTTTTTTATCAAGAAAAATCATACCACTTTTATGCAGCTTGGATTTAGGCCAACATGATTTGCATGGCCTCACTGTGTGCATCGATGCCATTCCATAGATTTTAACCTTTGTTGATTTGAACCATACCTATCCAGTGTATTGTATGGGCATGTAGTATAAATAAGAGATCATGACTTCTTTGATTGCGACAGCCTCTTAAAGCCAAAGTGATGTATGTTTAGATTGATTGAACAGATTTAGTGACCAAATTACCAACAATTGTCTTTTAAAGTCAAAGACGGTGTAAGTCCACGTTTTGATCAATTCTTGCACTTTCTGCATATAGTTTTGGACCAGGCGTGCAGGTTCATTAATGTCTTTTGCTTTACTGAGTTGGGATTTAGAGGTTTCAAAATATACGTTAGAACAATGGCGACATGTCCCCGCTTAAAATTGACTCACTTGGCATATCAATTACATTAATCTACCAAACAGACCTCTCCACCTTTTGGCATAGCACTAGAAAACGTTATTTTGAGCAACTTTCTCATCCAACAAAGAATGTTGGATTAAGAATTTTGAGAAAAAAGCACGTGAATTGTGGAATATTTTAGGGATTTTAGTTACAAATTTGGTGCCGGTTTCACTTCATCTCGTCCGTCAGCAGAGCCACCAGTAGTTTGTTTTGCATGGGAAGAGTATAAGTAGCGTAGTGGATTTTTTGTTACAGAGATGGCCAAGTATATTCCAGCGCGTCACCCATTGCCGAATCCCGAGCCTGGGTAAGTTGCGATTTGTACTTGAAGCATGGCTTGGGCAGGCTTGGCATGCCCTGCTGATTTTGATTAATACGTAAATGTTGTATTGTCGTGATTGTACCATAGTCTACTTACTAGTTCAAAGTAATACCTATAAACCCATGATACATGTGTTACTGTCCAATATGTCCTATATGCTCACCATCACTTCCTGGGGCTTATCTACACAGCGGATCAATGGGCCGTGGCTTGCATGGGTGTATTACCATACATAGGAGTTCGGGTTTACTGCACACTGCACAGCCACAGTGTATACTCTGCACGGTCCCTTGATTCATTGAGGTTGACGCTATACGTAATGACGTGACCCTGCATTCCTTTAGTCATTTCGATTGTTGCTGCCTTTATTCACTGCGTGTTGCAATGAAAGGCCAGCGCTTGCGTTTCTTTGGGTGCCACAACCTAAGCGCACAGTTTACATCACCCTCAAACTTGAGATCGAAATATATGGAGTGCGGATAGAACACGCTTCTATCGGTTTCTATTGCATCACACATTTTACGCCTAATAACGCGCGATTCCATTTCGCACTGACGTGCACGCACTTATGCGAAGATTTGATTTTTCGCACCAATCATGCTGTATGCATGAAAATGTGCATCGTGCATACAGCCCACGCACGTTCACAAACATCTGGCTCTTGGAAGTACCACATACAGTGATGCGGATCTGGTGCCCTGTGTAGACAGCCCCACTTGCATTTGTTTTCGGTCTTACATTTCCTTTGTGACATGACGTCTGTTTGTCTTGAACATTTCCGCCAGTGTTTCTTCTAATCCGTATGACCGATTTGACGCATCGTTTGCAGATTGACGCTGACATGACGCACTTCAATGTGGAGTTTAGAACAGCAGGACTCGTCCGGACCCAATTTGGCGAGTCCGATTCACTCAGCCATTGACTCCATTCTCGTTGGACTCGGACTCGGTCCCATGGCCTCGACACCTCGGGCCCCATGCCATGGACGCGGATTCGCCGCAGACTTCCATACCTGCGGGCTCTGACTCATTGAACACCAGTGGGTTCCCTGACATTCAACAAAAACTACAACACACAGCTATCTCCCAATACTGGCAACTATAGTTTGAATGATCACCAATACCATGATTTGGTTACATGCCTCAATCTTCTAAAAAATATTATAAATATTCTGACGACTTATCTAAATCCGATGAACATGATATTAAATAGTCAAATGCACCATTCTTCACTAATTTTGTGAATGCTCCAAATCAGAAAATTCAAAGATAATTGGAACTTGAATAGATGCTGATGTTATTGTTTTTACATACAATCATGCACGAGCGAGCATGAAGCAGGGCGGTTTACAACGCCAGAGACTTTGCGGAAAAGCGTGTGAAGATCGTCCTCGCGTGGATTTTTTTAATAGCTGATTGACGAGCCACGCGCTCTCTTTTAGCAGCTTAATTGAATATGCGCTGCCATAAAACAAAATTGTGTTGCCTGTCAATAAGTGGTCGCTGTTGACCGAATTGCTTAGATTAATGCCTTCACCGCCTTGTTTTGGACAACATTATGCATGTCCATCAGCCTTCAGTTAATGAAATACGACGTTGTGTCATAATTGTTGGGGTTTGCATAATCACCATGGATTTCTACTATTAAGTATTATGGACCTTTCATTAATTTGGCGAGGATGACTTGGGAAATGATAGGGGGATTTGTATTTTTGATCTCACAATGATGGTTTTGTATAATAAAAAAAAGATCAGAGGTATATCAAAGTGGTTTTATTCCAATACTGAGTTTGTGGTTAATGTTAACTTTTGAAATACCATCCATAATACACATACCATTACCTACACTAAAGCTGATAGATTGCTTTTGGACTTATCGTTTTATTTTCTTCTGTCACCTGTTGGGTTGCCATCAAGCTCCATCCCCATGTATGGTTTGCACCTCATCCATGCACACACCTTACGTCCATGCCCACCTTACCACACCTTGTAGAGCCTGATCTGGCTCTCAGTCTTAATTTAATTTTTTTTTGGGGGGGGTGGGCTATGTAAATTCCTTGAGCCAATGGGGTTGTGTATTTTTAACAATCTAGCAATGGGTGGGTTGCATAACTTTTGCTGTGTTCAATCTTGAAATGCCCCAGCCCCTCCCTCTTAATAAAAAGTTTCCTTAACCCCACCCCCCCCCCAAATTATTTTTTTCAGTAAGGCCGTCCATTTTCCCAGATGTTAAAGTGGTTGCAGCACTGTGTGACCATGTGATGGAATCACAGTCTGCTGAGTGATTTTTGTAACTCTAATTGTGCCGCCCTCAGTTCTTATTTAATTATTTTTTGATTTGATTCAAATTTTATCTGTGTGTCAGCCACCTTTTGCACATGTTAAAACCTCGAGAATCATTGTTTTTTTTTCATCAAATAAGATCTCATGTGCCCCTGACATAGCGTAATCCCATTAAAGGTCCGGCCCATATTGCTAATTGTCTCAAAGTTTTAATGGAAAGGGTAAAATTGAGGTCTCAGAAGAGAGCTATTATTTTTCTCATTTGCCTTGTCAAATCCTAGGGCTAAAATGTGTTTGGTTTGGATGTTAGTGAGTGAAAAAGTACCCAGGGATGTAAGACTTCCAGAAATTTCTGAATTTCCAAAATTTTGGCCATAATAAAAAAAAAATCGGTATACATTCATGGACTTGGTTGATGTTATTTCAGCACATTAAAGCCACTATCAGTCATTTTTTTCCAGAAACTCAAAATTCCCATTTTGTGTCTAAATTGCTAGGTCATATCAACACCTTATACCGGTATTACTCTTCTTTGTGAAAAACAGACAAAGCATTTTAAAATAGTCTTAAAGATGCCTTTAAAACTGTTTTGTTTACTAATAAATGTTGGATCCATACTTTTATTAGTAAACAAGTTCATAAAAATCATAATTTTTTTGACAAATATGGCGTGTTCAGCTTAGTCACTTAGAGGGGACTTAACTACAACCATTTCCAATACAACAGTGCAAAAATATGCACTTTGATGAAAAATAGGGGGCGCAATTTGTTTACATTTGGAAGAAATCACTGATAGTGGCTTTAAAGCATACCCACGTATTTTGGTAGGTGGATATACCCCTTTAACTCCTGTATCAATCAAAGTCAAGCGTCCGTGTGCAGGAATTTGCTGGGGCAAGGGCTGGATCAATTTTAATGTATGCCCATACTTAAATCCTCTTGGTCGACCAATAGTTATCTATAACGTATTTTATTGGGTTTTACACAGTAGTCTTATGGGGCTTTACAAAGTCACATTCTCTCTCAGATCAAAATAGTTTGAATATTGGCATAAAACCTTTACAGATGGTGTTTGAGGTCACAGTCAATCAGTATGGAAACTTTATACCTTAAATTGGATCATCCCCCTTAAGAGTTTCATTATTTTAATCCCACGGGATTATCCTATCCTATTAATTATACCCTATTCAAAATGTAACAGCGGAGCATAGGTTTTTCTAGCGCTGGTTCTCATGGGTTGACCAAAAGATTGTACTTTTTAAAATAATTTTAGTTTAAATGTTAGATTTAATTTTTTTTTAGTTTGTTTAAACTATACATCTGTTATTTCAAGCAGGGCGCCATGTGACCATGAAGAAACTTTATCGCATGTCATGTGTTGGTTTGACAATCTAGAGCTTTTTGGAGTTCCCAGACCTTGACATATACTAAATAATTACGTATAGAAAGTATGATGGTTCCAAATGATATTACAAAATAGATAGTTCCTGGCACCAGTTTGGATTAATCAATATTCATTTTCATACACATGTAGGGATTAGGTAGGCTCCATTAAAATTTTAATGGGTCAAAGTCGATACGACACAATATTTGAAGACTTGGGATTACTTGCAGTTTAGGTTTAATTCAAGTAAAACTTATGTGGTCATTACAGTTATTTGCTGTCGTTATCGTTATGATAGCGTGTACATCTTTGTTAGGGCCAAATACAAGCTTGAAATAACACAAAAAAAGGTGAATTTTACCAAAAAAAGGAAAAATCAATCACCTGCCATGCTGGCGCCGCAGATACGGACTTGTGAAAGAAATACCATGCTTGTTATAGTAATAATCCTAAAATAATACCTGGTGATTAATGCTGTTAGATGCTTGAATGGTAGCAATTAAAAAATGATCAAATCTGTCAGCTTATACTGAAGAAGCATGTTGTCATTTGGCTATATTTGGTTTAGGAAAAGACCAAAAAATGGATGTATGATGGATGCATGACTATGGAAGGAAATCTAGGCATTTATGGACACTGTGGTGAGATTTATGTTGGGGGTTAAGGCTATTAAAGGTGCTTAATCCAATTTTGTGTATCATGTTTTCTACTTGATATGAGAGCCTGTCACTTACATACACTCACCATCAAATATTGTGGGAAACAAATTTGCAATTTTGATGGTAGAAGTGCACACAATGCACATTGCAAAGCCCTATTCACTACTGTGCTAATATTGATGGTTAACCACTAAAACAGCAATTTTTCATCTCTAAAGAGATGGCAGATTTGAAAGCAGAAATATCAAGACAACAATGAGCAAAATATGGTCTTTCATCCGGTGACAGGGGGAACTGCAAGGACAATTGAAAGAAGCACCTCTTATAGGCAAGCGCAAAGTGAAGCTTTAAAGACACCAAATAAATGTATTGAAAGTAAGCCTTTCAGTTTGGTACTCGTGGGTCGGGGGAGGACATGCCAACAGCAAATTCAAATTAGCATCAACATCCGGCGTAACCTGAGTTAATAGTAGGAGGGCGCTCTTACATCGAATAGACTTTACTAAAGGCTGTAGCTGGTCACAAATATTTAAATCTAAATGACCATTATTGGAAATTACACTGTTTTGCAGCATGATATTACTAAGATTTTTTGAACGAAGGTTAAGAGGTGATTTTGTAATGTCACTGGTACAGAGGCTGCCATAGAAAATGCATGTAAGAATTCCCTAAATTCCCGTTTGGAAATTCCAGATGCCCAAATCAAGTGGATTGTGACAGCCCCTACCCATGGGTGTCAAATTCACAATGATCTCTTCTAGTCCTGAAGTAAGTGCGTACTGTGCACCTAATATCTAATGCTGGTGAGAAGGGGCAATTTAAAACTTCACAAATACTATGTACTTAGGACACTGTCGGCCATGGTTGTACCCTGAAAACTGGTACCGAAGAACCAGTATACAAGAGTACCTATACATGGTCAGATTCGTAATTGCATGATTATCTTTACCACCACTGAGCTGTGTCTACCATGTCAGCAAGAGACTTATGCATATAGCTACTTCAACAGTATACGTGAGCAAGTTGCAATGCAGTAGCGGCAATATAATATTATATATATATGGGCTTCTAAAGTACATAGCTCTGTAGCTGGAGTGGACAGAGTATACACGCAGCTACTTATGTATCTACTTCACAGTTACATGCTGCTATCTGGATATAAACTGAGGGTGCTACACTTGTTCTCTGCTTAGTATTTTGTGATTTTTTAAAGGACAACCATTTACAAATTTTAATTGGGATCACCAAAAGTAATTTAAAACAAATAGCAATATTATGCACTGTAGGCAGGTATAACCATTCATTCTCCACAACAGTGCAGACAGCCATTGGGTGGATACACAGAAAACCAAACACGAAATCCTGTCCTGTGAGTGTAGTCTAGTGGGGATATAGTATGGTGGGATTTTAGCACAAAAAATCCGCTCCACTAGGGCACTCTAAGGTGCGCTCAGGGTGCGCTTGGGGTGTGCTCGGGGTGCGATCTGGTTTGACACTAGATTCTTGGCTTATAAAATGGAATAAACTGCACTCATAGTATTGACGTTTATTCCGTAAAGATAGAAAAGAAATAGAAAAGAGGTTTTTCTAGTATAGTACGTCGCATGACCAAGCGCCCCTGGACTACCGAGCGCACCTAGTGCGGACTTTTTGTGCTAAAATACCACCATAGATAGGTTAATCTGTGGTGTGCTGTTGTAGCTGCTGTAAACTCTACCATGAGGAATTACTTCCAGGTAATACGTTCAGTACATAAACCGTCTGCGCATTACCTGTAGATCTATTGGCATCTAAGCACTCTTTGATTGGTTACTTGCAAGGTAATATTCATGTAATGAGCAAACCCGAGAGACTGTAGGAGTGTGGTGTATTGGTAAACAGAGATATATAGTCTAGAAGCATTATTTTGATTGGTTACTCAAAGAGGCGCAACTATCTCATGTTAGGTCCTGTAATGAGCCCATCGGACAGATTGTATCATATCGGTGTTCCAGGAGGTGGTAGTGCCCTGGGAATTAAGTGAGGAACCTGACTGTGTAAGTACATCTAGCAAAATGGAGGCCTATGTTCAAAGAATCAAACTTAGAGATTTGACATGGTAATTTCAGAGCGGAGAATTTTGATGAGTTTGTTGATCGATTTGTCGGTAGAAAATACAAAAAGTTAAGCAGAAAGTGGGTCACAGAGATTATGGTGGAATTGCTTTAAAAAAAAAAAAGGTACAGCTGAAAGTACATGAATGTATACATGAAACCGAAACGCTAATCATGTACTTGTAATCCCCTAAATGGTAGGACAATTCACTTAGTTGAATGAGAAAAAATTAAGTCGAATGTTACTTGGTAAAATTGAAACCACGATATAGTGGGCAGTGGGGTTTGACCCCCCCCTTTTATTTGCACCCCCACCCTTTTACTGAGACACCCTTTATACTGAAAATCGGGGACCCCCTCCCTTTTTACCATTCGCAACCAATATTGGGCTTACCGTAATGGTAAACAGGAACATAAACTTCCATCACAGATTGCACATGTGCCTATGTATCATAAAGTGACAATTCTCAATAATTTATTTTTTTGTAGCCAGATATCCAAATTAATAGCCCACACAGAGTACACGAAATGAACATTGAACAAAATGTTGTGTTATGATACAGCATCCATGTAAAATCAAGTAGGCTAGCCAAGCCAGGTCAAGGGTCGGTCTCAGACTGGCAATGGCATGACTGGGCACATACGCAATTTGGTACATGATCAGTCCCAATATCAAAGCATGTTCAGACCCACATCAGCTTTTTCTTCTTCTCAATCTCAATCTGCATCAAGCCGTCATCAAATTTTGCATCAGAATCTGAATCTTCTTCGCCAAAATCACGCGATCCCAACTCTCCCATTGTTTTCGACGGGTGCCGCCATTTTAGACTTAGACTGCTAAAAATTCCAATTGTATGGGGTTTTCCACGATCGGCGACATTTTCGAAGCTAGTTTTCATGTCACAAAAACAGGGGAAGACCCAAGCTCTTTTTAGTAAATAAACGGACCTTGGAATCACCGAAAAAAACAATGATCTAAAACTGATGCTGATTGGAGCTCGCACCCGATGAGATATATAACATGCGTTCATGAGTTCCTGTGAGGCTGTTGGCAAATCGAGCGAGCTGTCCAGGGAGCGATAGACACCATTTATGCAAGCATTGTTACACCAGTTTTACGCCATCCTTTATTTTTCGTCTCCACGCTTTATACAAGTCCACCCTTTTTAGTGAAAAATAAGCCCCACCCTTTGAACAATTTTCAAGATTTTGAACCGGCACGCACATTTATAATGAGTGGACTGCCCACTATGACGATGTAGTCATTCTAAAAATAAGCACAATAGAATTTAATTAACAAAGTATAATGCACATTTTCCGAAATCATCCGGAAACCTAAAGTTTACCAACATTTGTGTTGTGAAAAGCTTGATGAGAAGTATGCCCAGTAGTTAAA
Source organism: Ophioderma brevispina (assembly GCA_023653785.1). Taxonomy (NCBI): domain Eukaryota; kingdom Metazoa; phylum Echinodermata; class Ophiuroidea; order Amphilepidida; family Ophiodermatidae; genus Ophioderma; species Ophioderma brevispina. Next base: position 44,356 of record JAMKCH010058030.1, on the reverse strand, counting down.
CCAAAGTTTTAAATCCGTTTTGTCCCCGCTAACGGGGGTGGCCGGATACACCTCACACTAGGCAATAATAAAATGACTGCAGTGTGAGGATTTATGAGCAAAAGATAATTGGACCAGATGACCTTCCTGAAGTCAATCATAGTTTCCGGGGTGGACCTAGCCTTTGGGCAACCGCCCACCATGCAAGGCAGCATGTCTGGATAGCCGCCATAGCTCTCCAGAGCTTGACGCCCTTGTAGGTAGATTTCTTGTGAGATTCATGGTTCACATGGTAGGGACGAAAACTTTTTTTTTTAAATGTGCATTCTCCCCCATCCACTGAAGATGATGTACTGTGTGTGTGGTTGTGTTCATGTTGTTCCTTTATTAAAAACAAAGCCACTATCAGTGATTTTGCTTATATAGAAATTTAAGAAAAAAAAAATCCGATTTTGCATGTTTGCAACAAGTACAGGTATACAAGTTGTAAGACCAAAAGCAAACCTATATGGAACTAATTGGATATTTTAGTCATAACATTCGTTAGGCACTTATTACACACGTAATTGAATGAGATTCAAATCTTTGAACCACGGTTTTTCTGCCTTTCTGTCAATTTTTCAGTTGAAAAAATGCTTTATTTGAATTCTACGACGTTTCTTCACTTTTAGACTAATTCCTGCAAATTCCAATATTTGACCCAGTTTAAAGGTGCGGGTTCCGATCGTCTTTGGGACCTCCCTGATTTACCCTGAAGTAGAATCGATTTTGATATCAGATGAAAGGCCGTAATTTTTTTCATTGTAGTCCTGAAATTTGCCCCAAACCATTTCATTCCAGCTATAAACAAAAAAACTTGCAGTTTTAGGGAGCACTTTTTTTACGCCCCAGTATTGAATAGGGCTTTACAACATGCATTTTGCGTCACATCATAACAGCAAGTTGTTCCCACGGTACTTGATGGGGTGTATGTGCAAGTGCCAGGCTCTCATATCAAGTAGAGAAAACACAATACACATAAATCGGAACAACCACCTTTAATTCATGTTGAAGTGTCTTTAAGAACCATATGCTATGAAAGAATTTTGATTGCATTTTTACCACTCGTCTTGCTGCCTTGCTTTCACATTTTCCCAAGAAAATTAAAAGTCAGAACTGATGATGCATGAGTTAAAACACCACTTAACTATAATGTGGTAATTATGATTGACCTAATCGTTTGAACCCCATGCAGGAGACACTAAAGTTTCCAGGGGTTGCTGCTAAGAGTTTGCAGCATGATAGTTTGCAGATGTGGACTTTTGAACCAAAATTGAGTTAGAATCTAGTGGGATTGATTTGTCTAAATCTAGGATTTTAAACTGATTTTATTAAACCTTTAGACCTACAATACTGTAGATGGCAGGGGTGATCTCCCGAACTGAAAATGAAGACTTACAAAACAAAATGCAAATTGTCAAGAGTAGGAAATCCAGGTTTCAAGCCAAGTAATGCCTTTTTTTAAAACAAAAAAAAAAAACCAATCACAACCAAAGACTCAACTGGAAGCCGAGTCCAAAAAGATGCAACAACGTCATCGCACCAACACACATATGGCATGAAATCGCAGGCCGGGCCGGCGACACCCTCAAGGCTTGCCATCCCTGCTCAACCGGCTGGTGCAAGGGGGCCCTGGTTCGAATCCCAACAGTGATGGTTCTACTCCTTACCCCTTCTCTTCCTGTCAGAATGATAGGGTTAGGTTACCCTTCCTTTTTTCCAAGTAAGAGGTTCCCTAATAAGCTGTCAAACATGGTCAATGCTATAGTTCTTTTTTTGGTGTAATTGGGTCTGGTTTTTTGTGTCACAACAAAGTTTTTAGCATATTTACTACCTTAATTGGCTAGGAAAATAGCAGATACATGTATTCATAATTATTGCCAGTGGTGGCACCAGGGGGGGGGGGGTGGAGGCATTTCCCCCTTAATTTTTTTCTTCCTGGATTGAAGAAAATGACAGATTTGGCAAAATTAAGCGATTTGAGGCCGGAAATCACGAATTTTGGAAAAAAGGCTGTCCTTGGGGCCAAATGTTACAAATCTCCAAAATGTGGCATTTTTGCCCCCCCCCCCAAAAAAAAAAAAATTCACTTTGCCCCTTGTTTTCCCCCTACAGGAAAAAGAAGTGGCGCCGCCACTGATATTGACAGTCTTCCATTCCATTACTTTCCACATAAATGCTGATGTAAATTGTTAAATTTGTATGCTTTAAAGGCTGACGCAGAGATTTTGAAGTAATTTTTTTGTGTATTTATTAAAAAATAGTAAACAGAACTAAAAATAGTCACCTTAAATGTCAGTTCCAAAGTTTGAGATGAATCAGATTGTTGTTTTGCCGTAGCAGTTATGTATAGTGTAACTGTAAATAGGATACTGTGTATAAAGAAAATCTGGATCTGGAATTTTATTACATAGTAGTTACTTTCTATGTGTAGGACATTTGTGCATTGATGAGCTTAGCTATTCACACAGTGATAGTATGTGAACAGCATTATGCAAAAATCATGAGTTGTTAGAAAATGAGGGCCGACCATTCTCTGGAAAGCAGCTTAAAGTGACAACGAGAGATTTCACCATAATCGGTGTCCCTAAGCTTAGCTATATCACACTAAGTGATTAGTATGTGGAACAAGCAATTATGCAAAAATCATGATTTGTTAGCAAATTGAGGGCACCTTCCTGGAAGCCCACTTTAAAGGTGCAACGAGAGGAATTTCACATATCAGTGTCCCTACAAAAATGGAATGTACTGATTTTTGCCCTGATTTAAGTTTTCCATCAAAAATTACCCGCATCGGAACGCATTTAAGCTGAGAATGTTTCTTGGTACAAACTGTGCATTTCCTACTTTCGTATAGGAGCAGATACAACTTCTTCCTATGTTTTACATTGAAATATAAGCAAATCAAATCACCGTTTTTTCCCACTTTTAAGACATTTCTTTTGTCAAATACAAGGTAAGAAATCTCATTGATCATCAATCTATGTATGAAATATTATTATGCCACAATATTTTGGGTTTGCCTCAAAATCTCTCGTTGGCCACCTTTAATGTATGCGATGTTGACATCCATTGTAATGTTAATGTGCATAGTTATCTAGTTTAAACACATCAAACGTTATGTCCTGACGTGCCATGTTTAGTGCTCTCAAAATACTGGCGCGTCTCGCACTCCAACTGTCATCTTGGTTCTTATAATTAACATGATGAGCCTCCCTGTATGAAGAGATTAAAAGAGTTGCTGAAAGCTGTATTAATTGGTTTCTGATATTATGAGAAGCTGCCTGTTTTAGTGCAAAATGACATAGGAGGTTTTATGTGCACAGTCACGTGGATTATGGGAGAGGAGGTGACTGTTAAAGAGTAGAGTGTCTGTTATGTTGGCTCTAATGTGTGCAGTGGAATTCAATGCTATCTACTGTAGATAGTGACTAAAATGATTGGAAGGTATGGGTTGTTCTGTCCTGTGCTCAACACTGCAGAAGGGAGAGGGATCATGACTTTACAATGAATGGGATGCAGGCCCGTATGCAGGGGCAACCCCCAAATTCCACAAATGGGAAAAAGTTCCACTTTTTGTCTTTTTTTTTTTTATATAAAGGTCCAAAATTTGGAGAAAATATGACGAAGAAGTCCCCTTTTTGGTGATGATGATGTTCAAAACGTCCAAAAGGACCATTTTAGGGGGTTAGGTCACTTTTTTCCAAAAAAAGTCACTCTTTTCGAAGACCCTCACCCTCCGTAAAAAACCTGCGTACGGCCCTGGGTGAAATGGTGAATGCTACCTTATTTCCTTAAATAATAAGTGAAGAGCAGTTTACTGTGAAGCACAGCTGTTTGGCCCTATGAATTAATCCTTTTTTAACAAAATGACGCAGTGCAATGCATTCTGACGGCTGACCACGTAGGGGCAGAGGGTAATTTGAAATCAATCCCATAATGCATTGCAAGGTCTCTATATTGTACGTACAAAACACTGTCAGTACTTGGGGATTTGCACCATTTCACAAATATAGAGCAGTAATATTTGTTTTAATAACCACATAACATATTCTTCTCTAGCACTAATCTTCTACAATAGAACTATGAGCAGACAATATATGTGATGTGATCAAGCAAATGGTATGAAGTCGGTCAGTTTCAATTTTTACTCATGTAACTGTAATGCACCATTTAAAGGCTACATTCTCGGAAACCCCCATTGAAATTGACCACTTAATTCCAAATATAATCATTTTTGAAGTGGCCAAAACAATAGTAAATCAAAAGACATTTTCTCCTTTGTTTGGTTATATCTCAAAATCAATATTTGCGACTTCCGACTCATTTTGCTTGATCACATCACATATCTGCCAATGAGTCAGTCTGTGGCACTGAAGTTGGGCCATCAATAATTAATGCCAACGCAGGGGGAAAAGTTGCTATTAAAAGTTACTTTTGCCCTGGCGTGACATCACCACCTAGTCACTTTTTATAGTAACGTTTTTCCATGCCGTGGGATATCGGGAAATAGCAGTGTTATCTGCGGACTAAGGAGTAGAATGTAAGACCTGTGTTAGATCATATGTACTCATAGATTCAACACTGTCACCTGTAGAGTGATAAAAGATCTTATTTAGTATTGCTCAAATTGTACAAGGGAAACCATGTGTGTAAAATATATTCATATGCTGTCTACTGTAGATAGAGATGCAAGAGTGGTTATGAACTTCATGTACGTACACTTTGGGTTAAAATATGATGTAACTTTTTCCCATCATGATAGCTGACCCAGATATATTTGCTAATTTACTCTCAGTTTAACAACCAACCTAGGACTGCTGTCCCTATTTCAAAGGTATGTTTGTAATATTACTAAAATTGCACAAGAGGAATCATATATATACACAATGGATTCAAATCTGTCTACAGCAGATAGTGACTGATGAATTGATAATTAGTCCTGCCATTTTATTACTTCACTAACTATAGCAGGCAGATCATGTGTATACATTGGATTAAAGGCACTCTCCACGATTATGAAATAGCTAGCAGCTTCACAAATTTATCCATATCAAAATGAAGTCGTCATTTACTATGACGATGAAGACAACATTGACCAGCACTAATGCTCCAACTGACCAGCACAAAAGGTCATTTAAAAGGTTGCTGACCAGTGCTTTACTTCAGTGAAATGAAAATCTATTGCCAAAACCCAAAGTTTGTCCATCAGTATAGTAAATCTTAAGATTTACAATCGGTACTCATAGTAGTGTAGCTATAACCCCGATTATAATGATTCAATTTTTGTGTTCAAATTTCTTTGGTTTCTGTTGTTGTTGTTGTGTCGCCTGCCCTAAGGCAGGAAGACACATAGGGATCACTTTGTCCACTGTAGTTGTTGTTGTCTGTTGCAATGTTGTTGTTGTCTGTTGTGAAAAAGGGTTACCATTTGCCTGTAATATCCACATACTTTGATGGATTTAAACCAAACTTGGGTCACAGGTGCAACATGGCATTCCCCATTTGTTGATGAGGTCAAAGGTCACATACCGAGGTCAAAGGTCATGTGAGGTCAAGTTGTAAAATAGGCTGAAAATGTAAAATTGACCTCATTTGAAAAGTTGAAGATCAATTGGAACCAAACTTGAGTCATAGGTGAAACATGTGATCCCTCATTTGTTGATGAGGTCAAAGGTCACATACCGAGGTCAAAGGTCATGTGAGGTCAAGTTGTAAAATAGGCTGAAAATGTAAAATTGACCTCATTTGAAAAGTTGAAGTTCAATTGGAACCCAACTTGGTTTATGGAGTTTACATGCAAACCATCATTTGTTTATGAGGTCAAAGGTCACATATCAAGGTCAAAGGTCATGTTAGGCCTATCATCCACAAACCGCGATGGTAGGCGACACAAGCGGTCCGAGGACCGATGTATTTTTTAATGTCTTTTCTCTCAGAAAAAAATGGTTTTACTTCGATTTGAGGCTGGTGCTATAGCTTGAATTGTGTGTTTTAATATTAATGTACAAAATCAAGCAAAAACTAAATTTTACCCAAATTTTCAGTTACGACTTAATTGCACTCAAATGATGAGTTATAATTTATTCATGTGATGAACCACAATTTCATATACAGCAGACTCTAAATAACAATTTGATGGCAATTCTATATGCTTCATGTCATTTGTGAGAACAAAAAAAAATTGAGCAAGGCAACAGCTCAATGTTTGAAACCTTGCACAGACTCTTTTAATGGTTTAAGTACTTTTAAAGTACCCTTTGTCTTGTTTTGAAATCATGTTTTATGCATGATGATTTCTGAAGGGTAGAAACTTTTATTATCAGTGCAGTGGGTTATTGACGCCATACGATGCCGATGATATGATAACCCTGATGTCAAATAATAACCCGTGGAAGTGGTATGAATTAGACTACAATGACTTCAGAGTGCTTATTAGGAAAATAAGTGGGTGATATCAGAAAGTCTATTAGCTCATGGTGAAAACTAAAAGTGGGACAGCATGTTTTTAATCCTCCTGGTACCATAGTTGCAGCATGTTGAGCATCTATCCATTGGTTGTGCACTATTTTCAGGGGGTGCTTACTCTTTCATCTCAGGTAGTATATAGTCCATATACTCTGTCCAGCTCAAAGTACAAAGTAGTGACACGGGCGTATACATTGTACCGACTTTTAGCGCACGTAGGCAGGGCACAAGTGCACTGTAACTGAAAGGCGGCACTGGGTATACGAGCGCATAGTCACTTTATACTTCAGACAAGACAACGTATATCTAAGATGGTTTTTTGAGACAACTTCCCCGGAGGCACTGACCTAAATTGGTGGTACGGGTATGTATAGTGGTCAAGATCCCAGTTCGTGCCTCTTCTGCAGTAGACTCCCCATGGCTAAAATTTTGAGAAATTTTGCTAGATCTTTAACTCCAAACCTCTATTTTGGCCTAAATTTAAATTTCCAAGTCCATAAAATTGGTAAAAAATCAGTTCTGAAGACCTTGTTTTTACCACAACATTGGTTCTCCACAGCCTCCAAGTTCGCGCTTTACGCTTTCCACCCCACCCAAACCAAAGTTGAGTGCCTCCCGGCCCGGGTCTTCTCACTTAAAGGCTGACTCAGAGATCTTGAATCTATTTTTTGTGTAGTAATTAAAAATAGTCATCTATAACTAAAGTTAGCTACCTGAAATGCTTAATTCCCAAATTAGAGATGATTTGGCTTTTTTGTTTTCATGCAGTAAACATTTTTGCACTATATAACAGTGCCATAGGATACTGTGTATAACAAAAATTCCAGATCCAGAATTTTATAACAAAGTTGTGATTTTCTATATGAAGGACTTTGATTTGAGCTTAGTTATCTCACACAGTTTTTAGCCTGGACAAGCATCATGTATATGCAAGAAACATGATTCGTTTGGAAATTGAGTGCTCCCTCATCAGGAAATCTCTGAGTCAGCCTCTAACTGCAAATATTGGGACTTGGGAAGCCATCTCAATAATCACTGACCTAAGACTAGGCTTGTTTGAACTTCATGCTGGTTCCAAATATGGTAATGATGATACATAAGTTTGAATTATTGGGAGAAAAAAATTAACACCTTTTATCACTGAGTGACTGCAGTTGCCTCCAGGACCCAAGAATTGACAGTATCAGGGAATAAGTAATAAAGGAAGGCTCAGTGATTTGTCGAAATGTGGTCCCATGGACGCAGACATTTTAAAACAGAGATTCCTTTCCCATTAGAAGGACACAATGGAATGGACCCTTACTGAATGAAATCCCTTCCACAAATTTGAAAACAATTTGAGTAGTGGGGGTCTAATAAATAACAGTGTATTTTCAGGATATTATCTTTGAAATTAAAAGTGCTCAATCCATTACAGGAGAGTGTTTTTTAAATCATGCATCATTTCCTAATGTAACTTATAACTGTTTGTTTTGGATGAATCCTTTGAATGAAATCTGTAAGTAAATACAATTTCTTTTTTGTTCACAAGGCCTTTAAGTACCTTTCCTTTAAAATAATAGCCAATGCAAACTTTGAGCATAAAAATGCTCATTGATAAGACATCAAACCCAATTCATGGAAAACTTTAGATTTCTTTCTTTTTGGCTGAAAATCTTTATATTTAAATACATTAAAAGTTAACACACTAAAACTTCACTATGGATGTTGTCTATCTCAAGTGAAATGGCTGTTGGAAGACAAACATTTGTATTTCTATTTTGGCAAACATGGCATTTCTATTTTTGGCAGTGATCTTAATTTTGAGTTAATTGCAAAATAATGCTATTTTGGATCAAAATGCAATATCCACAAAGCTGGCAAATTGTCGCCCACATCACATACGGTCTTATCTGACGAAATGCCGTTTTTGAGAAAATCGCCCTTGAAATTCTACCGGGAGATTTCATGTTTGTACTATGGAATTAAACATTACAATTTACTTTTTAATTTTGCTTTATGAAGAAAACATTCTGATATTTAAGTTTTAACCTTGCTGAGTTTTAAAGTGCAAATGTATTCCTGATATAAGCTACAAATTCAGAAGTCTTATGTAAACGCAAAAAAAAAAAAAAAAACAAAAAAGTAGTATTTTGCACATACGACGCTAATTTCACCGTTATATTTCAATGCGTTCAGATAGATCTGTATGTGAAACACGTAATGTTCACGCACGAGGCAGATACGACGCACATAGATCTGTATGTGAAAAGCGTAAACAGCTTGTTTTCATAGTTTTGCGAACAGCATTAATTATACACCTATTGAAATTACGTGTAAATGAAACATACGACAGTATGTGAAATCGCGATATGCAGTTTGAGCTTATTGATCAAAATTCTTAATTAATATCTCACTAATTAGGTCACTTTTAAGATCGTAACTTTGTGCATGTATAGACCATAACATTATAAGTACATATGCAAAATATCTCAGAAAAGTAAAAAATGTCAGATAAGACAGTATGTGATGTGGGCGACGAAATGTATAAATGTATTTTGTGACTTTTTAATTCAAATTGTGAGTAAATTTTAAACACAAAGGTCAATTGTGTAAGCTTTATGATGGATTTCACCAAAGCATGTCCTGAAGTTCCCATCTGAACCCCACATAATTTGCATGTATAACTGAGCATCATTAGGAACTTTATTTTCAAGCAAATTTCAGTTTTATACAATCTGTAGGTATTTTCAGTATGCCTTTTTCTCCATTTGTTTAATAAAAGTGAATTGTTAATAAAAAACAAGGTGTTGAATCATGTTGAAGCCAGTTCACCAGAATTTTACTCAATTTGCATTATTGTCTGCAAATTTCTTTTAAAAAAATAATGCTGATATTCTCCTCCCTGGTATAAGTCAACCCTAATCAGCAATAAATTAATCTAAAAAAAAGTATGGGCATTTTTTTTCTCTTTGTGTGTTTTATTTATCAAAACTCAGAAAAATAGGATGAGTGGTTGATTGTTTGTCCCCCGCCAACTTTAGTTGGCAAAGGGGGACTATAGAAATGCCCTGCGTCCGCGCGTGTGTGCATCCCACGCAATATCTTTGGATCTAAGAAAGTGTGGATGTCCATCTTCGCAACATAGATGTATCTCAAGTAGGCGGTGGCTGGGATCTGAAGGGGGTCATGTGTCGTGGGTCAAAGGTCAAATATGATCAAAAATAGGGTCCAATTTGGTCAATTTAAACCTTGTAAACAAGATATCTTTTGATCTAAGCATGTATGGGTGTCTATCTTTGCACCATAGATGTCACCCAAGTAGGCAGTGGATGAGTTTGGAGGTGGGTAATGTGGCATGGGTCAAAGGTCAAAAGTGGTAAAAAATTGGATTAAATTGCTATAACCCTTGTCAATTGTGGTAGGATGATGAAAGTTTGTGGGCGTGGTCAACATTCAGTACCAAAAATTTAAGGTCATTTCAAGGTCATGTGGGTAATTCAAGGTCAAATAGGATTTAATTGCTTAACCCTTGTCAATTGTGGTAGGATGATGAAAGTTTGTGGGTGAGGTCAACAGTCAGTGCCAAAAAAATTGAAGGTCATTTCAAGGTCATGCAGGTCATTCAAGGTCAAATGAGATTAAACTGCTAATAACCCTTGTCAATTGTGGTAGGATGATGAAACTTTGTGGGAGTGGTCAACATTCAGTTCCAAAAATTTTGAAGGTCATTTCAAGGTCATGTGGGTCATCCAATGTAAAATCACTAAATCACAAATGGTTGTATGGTCATGAAACCTGGTGGTGTAGTCACCTTTTGGGTACAAAAATTTTTTAATCATTTCAAGGTCATCTGTGCTCAACTCATCCAAGGTCAAATCAAATTCAAATCACAGTGAATGGTTGCATGGTCATGATACCTTGTACTCTGCAATGTGACTTGGGCTAATGGACATATTGCATACAGGGGAGATGAGATGTATGCACAGCCTCCACATTTTCATGAATAGTTTCTGTGAATGAACTAATGAAGGGACGTATGGGTCTTAAAACCTCGCGTGTCTATAGCATCTATACATCTGCATATGTAAAACTCCTCATTAAGTTTTATTTCACCTTTTGAGTGCTTTGAGTCAAAACATCAAAAGATACCGCCAACCTTGAAAATCCCTTTACTATAGGCAGTAAAAGCATATAATACAAGTTTGCTACCGAGTATGACATGATAGTATTTGTGTCTCCTGCCGGGTTTGTAAAATTTTTTTGTGTTGGACATGTGGTTTCGGATTATATAATTTTATTTACAGTGGTCAAATACTAATTCAGTGGTGGTGGTAATGGAAGGTGCGAAATGTAAGGGAACAAGCTCTTAACACCTCTAATGCACACAAAGGCAGCATTTTATAATACCTGCCACATGTATTGATCGAGATCTCGATCACTTGAGCACAGTAAGTGTTAAATTCAGTATTAAGCCCATGATATACTAGCCGTTGCAGTGTGCAACTGTAAAATCGCTGGTGATAAAACGCTCACAACGTTTTATCAATCGCTTCCAGCGTTAATATTGCTAGAAGCATCGGAGCGATTGAGTTGAATTGGAGTCAACTGGCTTGCATCAAGTCGCTTGGGCATGCTGGAGAGTTATCGATTAGATATCGGCAGTCGTTTTCCCAATCAGCGATGGAAGTGATGTCATAAAAAAACGCTATGCTCCTTGCGATTGTTTAGTATATCATGGGCATTAAGGTAAAGGACCCAGTTCAAAATTTAGGCAGGATATAGATGGGACCAGAGATTTTGAAGCCTATGCACTCGTTGGTAATAAGTCAATTAATTATTATAAATAATGAAAAAAAAAAAAAAAAAAAAACAGCCTCCACATTTTCATGAATAGTTTCTGTGAATGAACTAATGAAGGGACGTATGGGTCTTAAAACCTTGCGTGTCTATAGCGTCTATACATCTGCATATGTAAAACTCCTCATTAAGTTTTATTTCACCTTTTGAGTGCTTTGAGTCAAAACATCAAAAGATACCGCCAACTATAATACAAGTTTGCTACCGAGTATGAGATGATAGTATTTGTGTCTCCGGCCGGGTTTGTAAAATTTCTTTGTGTTGGACACATGGTTTCGGATTATATAATTTTATTTACAGTGGTCAAATACTAATTCAGTGGTGGTGGTAATGGAAGGTGCGAAATGTAGGGGGAACAAGCTCTTAAATTCAGTATTAAGCCCATGATATACTAGCCGTTGCAGTGTGCAACTGTAAAATCGCTGGTGATAAAACGCTCACAACGTTTTATCAATCGCTTCGCTTCCAGCGTCAATATTGCTAGAAGCATCGGAGCGATTGAGTTGAATTGAAGTCAACTGGCTTGTATCAAGTCGCTTGGGCATGCTGGAGAGTTATCAATTGGATATCGGCAGTCGCTTTCCCAATCAGCGATGGAAGTGATGTCATAAAAAAATGATATGCTCCTTGCGATTGTTTAGTATATCATGGGCATTAAGGTAAAGGACCCAGTTCAAAATTTAGGCAGGATATAGATGGGACCAGAGATTTTGAAGCCTATGCACTCATTGGTAATAAGTCAGAAGTAATTATTATAAATAATGTTGAGAATATCTTATTGTTATGATAAATTGGTTATTAGGTTAAGTGTACAGTATATATTGGTAAGAGCATGTACTGTTGAGTCATTTTGAACTGGGTTCAGCTGTGGCTTTGCATATGTGAACTGGCCTGTGCCTTAATTACACTCTAAAAAGGGTGTTTAGCAATTGAACACTTTTCTTGCCTTTACTTTGAAAACATGTTTAAAAGCTAAACATGCATGTCAAATTGCTAAACATTAGTTTTTAATTGCTAAACACTAGTTACTAGCCCCAAAAGAATAAATATGAAATGTTAGGACAAAAAAATGGAATTGCATGAACAAATGAAAAAAACACAAATACAGTAAAAGAAACAACAACATTTCCCCTGTCTTAACCATTTTGAAAATTCTACCCAATTGTTACAGTAAGGCATATATAGCTCCACCATATACTTAGGCATAAATCTCCTCTAAAGCCACAATCAGTAATTTTTTCCAAATTCAAAATGCCTACCGGTATGTTGTCTCTAAATTGCTAGTGCAGGGGTTCTCAATTATTTTAGCTGAAGGGCCAGAGAATGCCAAACACGTTTGAAAGTTCCCTACTTGAGGGCCAAATAAACCTGAAATTCTTGTTTCTCTTTATATTTAGAGCAAGTCGGGGGCCAATAATTAATGGTTGGCGGGCCGGATTTGGCCCGCGGGCCACCTATTGAGAACCCCTGTGCTAGTGTTAGGTCATATCAATACCTTGTGAAAAACAGACACTAACACATTTTAAAGCGGTCTTGAAGATGCCATTTATGACTGTTTTGTTTACTAATGAAAGTCAGGATCCCAACTTCTTAGTAAAAATGCATAAAAATTGTGATTTCTTCACAAATATGGCATGTTAAACGCAGCCACTTGCAGGGGTCTGTACTACACGAATTTCCAATACAACAGTGCCAAAAAATGGACTTTGATGAAAAATAGGGGACATGATTTGTTTATATTTTGAAGAAATCGCTCATTGTGGCTTTAACACCAACTACTTCAAACAGGACCCACGTATATGTTTGCGTCGTGTGCACTACTATGAAAGAAGTGTGACTGCAAAAATAAGGAGGCACTACATACGATTTGTGAAAGACTCTAATGCAGAAAGCAGTGAGATGGACAATGTTGGGTGCTGTTACAAATGTAGCTTGAAGGGTATAATGGAAAAATGCCAAAATATCACTCCAAACACAACTGATATTCTTTTTTAATAATGATTTAGTTGTGTAAAGTTAGTTCCAGCACAATAGTTTCATATAACATGCCCGAATCAATTCAAAAGATTATCTTGTCTGAAAAAATGTCCATTCCTCGGCGGTCTTCTGCTAGTAATATGAAGGAAACAAAACAAATGCGTTCATTTCATTTTGGGTAAAAATGAGTAATTACAGCCTGGCACGCAGCCATTATTATCAATTTGAATAAAAGCCTTCCAAAAAGCTAAGTAATCTGCCCGTATTCTCAAATGTCTAAAACAAAAATGCTAGACTCATTTCACTTAATTTGATTTCTAAATCACTCAAGAAGTCGACTCTTTTCCTCTTAAGTTCTTCCTGGTACCGACAAACAACGGCAATTAAGGCAGTCTGCCCATAAAATATATAATATTTTTATTACTTTTCTTGAAACAATTTGGTTGAAAGACTAGACTAGCTGGCTCTGACCTAGGATAACCCAACTACATGGCACCTGATCTTAATGACCATTTTGTAATTAACCATCAATATTACTAATCAATCGGAACTCACTAAATAAATCAAATACATTGAAGTACATTGACCTTTCATTATGTTCAAGGCCAAAGTTTGTAGTTAATTTACACTCACAAGAAATGCATTTTAGAGGAAAAAAGCCATATCTAAATTAGAATCATTAGAATGAGAGAAATGTTGACATTAGGGCCGGATCTACAACTGGAGATGAGGTGCGAACACTCAAAGAAACCCAAATGTAATACGTGGAGGCTATTAGATATATCATTTGCAAATATAAGAAGATTTCTCAGTTCTTTTTTGCTTGCTTGTGAAATTAATTATTTCCCCTGTATTACAACTATGCAAAAAAATTCCACGAGAGATAATTAAAAAGCGTGAATTTTGGACAGGCAATGGAAAAAAAATGATTAGGTTAGTTTAATATAAAACTAGGGATGAATGAAAAAAATAGTCACTGTGAGTGTTTCAAAAGTCATCAACATACATTGAAGTACATTGACCTTTCATTATGTGCAAGGCCCGACGAGTTTCTGTAGTTAATTTACACTCACGAGAAATGTATTTTTAGAGGAAAAAAGCCATAAAATCATCTTCAGAGTGAAAGAAATGTCGACATTAGGGCTGGATTTACAACTGGAGTTAAGTGCGAACACTCAAGAAAAAATGCTGAGTGGATGCTATAGATATCTCATTTTGCCAATATTTTCTCAGTTCTTTTTTACTTTCTTCAAATTATATTGATTATTTCCCAATTTATTCCAACTCTCTGCAAAAAATTCAGATAATATAAAATAAAAGGCTGATTTTTGTGACAGTCAATGAAAAAAATGATTAGTTTGGTCATAAACTTAGGATGAAAAATAGCACTGTGGTGTTTCAAAAGTCATTGGCAAACAAGATATCATAACAATATAATCCACTACATGGAATGATTCAAGAGTACTGGAGAAAACATTCATCCAGTTTAATTTTTCAGCTTCTAAATGTTGTCAGAACCCCCCCCCCCCAACAATGATGTAGTAAATAACCAGTAACCCGTGGCTAACAGCATTAAATAGGGAAGTGAGAACATGACACAGTCTAAATACCAAAAAAAGTGTTGACAAAGATTTTTGTAAAGATGTCAAAATAACACCAAGTTTATGGCACGCCACAATCATAAAAAAATGTTGAGTTACAAAAAAGACGTTGGTTTACAAAAAATACGTCAAGTTTACAAAAAAGATGCCAAGTTTACAAAAAAAGATGTCAAGTTTACAAAAAAGACACCAAGTTTACAAAAAAGACGCCGAGTTTACAAAAAAAGGCGGCAAGCTTACAAAAAAGATGGTGAGTTTACAGAAAGTCGAGTCTAGGAAAAGACGTCGAGCGTAAATAAAGACATAGTTTTATGATGCCCAGAGTTTTGCACCGAGAAACACCGCCATGTAAGTTAAATGGGCTAAGAATAACTTCTTTGCTTTGATACTTACCAGTAGGGTAGCAGTTCATTGAATAATTGTTTGTTTAGAAAAACTGATAACAACTAGGTTCTTATGATTTATCAAATTTTATGTTTTGGTATTTTACAACTACATGATAATCACTGTATTTGCGCTTTATACTTTGTGACTTCTTGGATGATAATATTTTACGTTTTTAAAGAGCTTTCAAGATTACTCTGCCCAGTGTAAGGTATGCCTTTCTCTGTGAACTCACAGGGACTCTCGGTTTGTAGGATCATGCCACTTTCGGGAGTGAAGAAATGACACGTAATGTGGGATAATATATTCATGGACCAACGGTTGAATTAGGTTTTTTCACAGCAGGGACTTATTTGCCACAAAGATATTTGACTTGCCCATGAATAAGATAGTTGTAACCCGGTTATAACCAGGCTGAATAATGCATTATGTCAAGTGTTTCAATAAAGACACACTGTACGTACATACAGCTTGCTGGAGATGCCTCACAGTAGTTGAAAGTACTTTTGTAACTTTTAGCATACACAATTAGCAATATTAATAATAATAATAATAATACCGACATTTATATAGCGCCTTTTCCACAGGATACAAAGCGCTGTTGCCTATTATTATTACGCTGCCTTCAGGAAATCGTCACAATCATTTTGCTTCACCTAGGCCAGCAGCCGGCCAAGCGCACATGCCTATCAGCACTTAGATTGTAATATCCCCCATAACAGCTACCCGAATATCGCTTGGGTCGACAAAGCAAGTGAGGTAAAGTGCCTTGCCCAAGTGCACAACACATTGGCCACAGCGGGGCTCGAACCCACAACCTTTGGATCATGAGTCGGCAGTCATATCCACTGGACCACATGTGCCCATATTCATGCACAAACCAAAATATTTCCATATCGCAGTAAACTTGTGGTAAAGAAAATACAATGTTGTGGATGCCATGTCGATCCCCATCAGCAGATTTGTAGTCATAGTACAAATTCATTTGAAATGATGATGGCTTGTATACAGTCATCAATTTGTTTATTTATAAATACAAGTATAATCTTATATATAATTTTCTCTGACAAGCATGGAATTATTTGTGTACAAGTGAACAAGTACAGGAAATCCTCTTGATCTTAACTCTTTACCTGACACAGCTACTTCTCATGGTGCACCTCCTCTGTGTTTTGACCTTTTTACAGTTGAGGAAGTTTTAGAAACTCTGAAAATCTTGATGCTTCCAATCTCCCAGACCTGATGAAATTCTTCCAATTTTCTTGAAATCATGTTGTAATGAGCTTGCTCCTGTATTGTGTGATTTGTTTAATTTCTTTATTCATAAGGTGAAGTTCCAAAGGCTTGAAAAGAAGCTAATGTTGTTCCTGATTATAAAGGTGGTGATAAGCCTAAGGATGATGTAGGTAGTTACCGTCCTGTCTCACTGACTAGTATTTTGTGTAATGTAATGAGAAGTTAAAGGTGCATTTCGTGATTCCAGTACCTTCTGTTTTATTTATTATTCACTATATATCCTTCAGAAAAGATTATTCACAAAATTTGAGTCGATCCCGATCTTGCGATTTGGTGTTAGGAGCAATTGTTTGTTTCCCACAGTCCCATAGGCCACTGTGCTGTAATTTCTGTCCGTTTACGGACAGAAAATACAAAATTGCAAATTTTTCTTACAGATACGACTGAATTTGCACGTAAGATTAGGTACACATGGATTACTAAGTCTAGCGGTTCAGATGATATAAAAATCTCAACTTCTTTGATGTAAATCGGGGGACGAGGTTGTGGATCACGAAATGCCCCTTTAATATCTGTTTGTATTATGAATTATGTGGATGAACATATTTTGTCAGATAACCAGTATGGTTTTCGCAGTAGAAGAAATTGCGAGCAAATGTTGGTTAAACTCTTTCATTTTCTTAGCAAATCGCTTGATGATCGTAAATGTAATCTTGTAGATGGTATTTTCTTGGATTTCAGCTCTGCATTTGTATTGATAAAGTAGACCACAACATTTTACTCTTAAAACTCCATTCATTGGGTATCCGAGGTTTTCTTCTTCAGTGGATTAAAAACTTTCTCTTCAGGCGAAAGCAGCAGGTTGTGTTCAAGGGTGCAGTTTCAGAGTGGTGTTCTGTAACCTCAGGTGTTCCTCCGGGCTCTGTTCATGGTCCTATTTTCTTTTACTTTTTGTCAATGATTTAAATGATGTTATTTCTTCTCCTCTCTTTCAGTTTGCAGATGATCACACAATACTTCATCCTATTTTTAGTGAAAGTGATCATGATGTTCTTCAGAATGATATTCACAACATTTTTAACTGGACTATTCTTAATAAGTTGCCTCTCAATCTTTCTAAATGCTCTGTTATGTACATGACTAGATCTAAGTCTCCTGATTATTGTGACAATTGCACAATGGGCAAGAGTAAACTTGCTGAAGCTAACAATTTCAAATTACTTGGTGTCACTTTTAGTAGGGATCTTTCCTTTGAATCTCTATAGCTGCAATTTCAAGTAAGGTTTCAAAAACTGTCTGTCTTCTAATGCACTGATTAACCTCTACAAAGCTCTCATCTTGCCCCATATTATTTACTGTGCATGCGTTTGGGCACCTCATCAAAGGAATCATTTGGATAGATTAGAGAAAGTGCAACGGAAAATTACACTTTATTTTTTTAAAGGGGGATGGTCCGATTTAAGTATATGAACTTTTCATCTTGATAGAATGGCCCCCCTTACACCCAAAAACCCCCATCTGTAAAGTTTCGCGCCGATATTTCTATCCGTTTTGATGTGACAGCTAGAAACGTGACTTTGTGAGCCCCATAGAGTACTGTGTAAAAGTAATATTGGTCGACCAAAATGGAGTACACTTTCGCTCATAACTCCCAAACCAAACATCATTTAGCCCTAAGATTTCACAGGGTAAATGAGAAAAATAGTAGCTTTCTTCTGATATCAAAATTTCGACCACTTCCGGTAAAATCTGGGCTTCTGGGGGCGAGGCTATTAGCGATCGGGCCATGGACCTTTAAGCAATCACCAAAGGCAGATGCTCACCCACCTTACTTGAGCAGACTTCTTGATTTGAATCTAGTCAGGCTTGGAAGATGCTTTCAAAATTCAAAGGCTTGTTCTGGGTTAGACCCTTGCTTCTTTTGTTTCTTTGATTCAACTTAGTAAATGGCAGAGTACTAGGCTTTTTGATCTTGTTCTCTGTGCATGTATCTTTGTTTTGTTATTTTCTTTGGATATGAGAGCACTTTTGTGATCGGGTTTTTGCAACCCATTCTCTTACCCAGAATTACTTGGGGGTGTGGGCTGGGGAACTTTCATTTGGGTAGGGGTGTGTGGCCCTGTGGGCTGCACCTTGGACCTTGCGAACTGAACAAAACTTACAAAATGGGGGTCTTGCAAACTGAAAATTGGAAAATTTGGACCCTTGAGAACTAAATTTTTGTTCAAAATTAAGCCAAGTTAGAAATCAAAATTTTGCTTGAAATGGGGATCTTGTGAACTAAAACATGCTCAAATGGAACCCTTGCGAAGTGCCGGAGACGGCTGAAAAGGGGGGTCTTAAGGGCCGCACATACCCGTACCACCTTTTCAGGTCAGTGCCCCCCCCCCATGGGCCTACACTCATATTGAACATTGAACTTACCTATACATGGAATGATATGTGCCAGTGGCACAGATCTAGGACAGGTTAACCCAGCAAAACCCACATAGGCATGTTCCACCTTAACTCATTGAGTTTTAGTGAGTGTTGGTCGTGATAGGGTTAGATACTGTTTAAGTACCAACATATTATTGAAGGCCTGTATGCGAAAGGGCTATCGCTTTCTTTGAGATTTGGTTAAAGGATGCGAGTGTCCCTGCAGACTTTTGAAGACATAGAGAGAAACAGTGGCATACCGAGGCAGTCGATCCAGAGGGGGCAAATTTCCAAGTCGTCCCGCCAGAGGGGGCAAAATTCGTAAATCATCCCGGATTTGCTCCAATTAAGTCTGAATTTGACAAAATGCGTGCATAGCATTTCTTGAAATTTACTTCAATTTTGCCCAAATTTGGCCTGAAATTGGTTGAAATTCCCCCAAAAAAGAGGGATAAAAATGCATATTTTGGCCCATATCGTCCCGATTTTCCGAGCCAGAGGGGGCAACTTGCCCCCCTTCCCCCGGGTCGGTACGCCAGGAGAGAAAGTGGGGAGTTCAGCGGCTAGCGGGGTTGACTCAAATTACAAAATTAGGGGGAAAAAAGGTCCACTTTTTCACTTTTTGATGATTTCTTGATAAAGACCAATTAGAGAAATTGTGACCAAAAAAATTTGATCACACCCCCAAAGACATAATTGGTATAAAAAAAGTCCACTTCATTTTTTGTGATTTGTTGATAAAGGGAGAGTGGAGTGCTTAATTCTCGGGCCTAAAATTGATTCACATCATTTTGGCAAATGGCAAAAATAGGAGGAGAGCGGAGCGGGTGCTTAAGTAGAAAACCCGGACAACGAATAATAGTAAACAATATACACTATAAAATAATTTGACCACATATCGGTGGTTTCATAGAAAAACGCGGAATTATATACCAACCAATGAATTAAAACCATCAGTCTGACCCATGTGCATTAATAAATCGCCGTAGTGTATAACGTGTTAGTGCGCTAGGACCGGCACGTTTAGGTCATACATGCCATAGGAAATAACACATTATGAAAGCGGAAGCATCATGTGTGAAGAGTATGTATGACGCTTACTGTGCCGTTCGTTTATCGCATAACAAAATACATATCCCATATACACTTAGCGCGAATTTCAAATAGCGCTATGGTCAGACAAAATGCTTTTTTAATTCGTTTTATGGTTAGTAATTCGTTTTCCCATGAAACCACTCCCATATGTGTTCAATAATTGTTTTTATAGCGTATATTGTGTAAGTTATTTTGATTTACAGGTTCTTCTTTAAGTACCCAAAATATTTCTGCTTTAGCAACACAACAATTGACTTGTGATTAAGAGTAGTCCTAGAATGGATCAGAGGTTTGTGTTTAAAACATTACAAATATCTATACATTACTGTATAGTTGTTTGAAACAAAATGGGTCCAAGTTTGGTTTTTGCTTCCGAGAGTCTAGAAATATTACCAATGCTAATATCTATACCAGGATTGCCATATTATGAGCTGAATTTGTCATTTTTAAATAAAATGTTTCATATTTGCCAAATCAAAATTTCCACAGCTGCAAACTCCCGAGTGAGGGAAAGCCTTAATTTTCCAAGAGAATTGCAAAAGCAACCAATCTCTTTGCAAAAATACAAAGTTAAATGTGCAAATATCCTTACTTATCTTTTTTGGAAGGCATGGTTTTTTTTTTTTTCTAAGAAGTCACTTCTTAAATAATTTTATTTGTTGCTTATCTTTTCTTTTTTTCAAGGCATACCTATGCCGTCTTTTTATCTCATTTTCTAAAATCCTATCATCTTTCTTTTACATTTAATCATCTTTTTTCTTCATCAATTAAAATGAGCGCTTATCTCATCTCCTCATTGCTTTTTAATTTCATCATACACGTTGTCATCTCTCACTTAAGTCATCAGCTCACTCTGTCCTGGGTACCAGATAGATATGAAGCTAAATGAGAATTCTCAAGGTTCAATTGTGGTACATTTTATTCCCCCTCCCATGGTATTGGGTAAAGAGTAGGTGTCAAGGTGGCACGGCAGTGCAGTCTGAATCAAGGTCATTTCAAAGTATTACACCAACCCCTTGCTTTGATTGATATGCGGTTGCGACAACCCCACTTGCAATCTTATGACCATCCTGTCCAAGTCGTAGGTTTACTGTTTCTCAATTGGGCTGCATTTTACAATAAAAACCTGGGTTTGATCCTTACTGAATTTATTACTCTGCAAAAAAAAAATCATTTGAGGGGTGTGAGGCTTTCAAGCAGCTGGTTTTCTCAGATTTGGTGGCAGGCAGACGTGACCGTTGGCATTAACATCGCAGCGCTAACAGTCACCGACATCGGGCACTCGACACGGCCCAGCGCAGGGTTTACTACACATTAGGGATTGGTGGCTGGCACCACCGATAGAAATAAAATCTAAAGCCAGCTGAAATCATTAATTAATGTGCTAATTATCAACTTCCCTTGTTTGCTTTTGCTATCTGCTTATCCTGTAGTCTTCGCCAATGATAAGGATACTCTTGACATAAGAAGGGGTGTGAATGAAATGCATTCTTACTCGGTGGGATGATACTTCAGAGCTCTTCAATACAATCGTGGGTTTGGGTTATTAAAAGATCTCCAAGTGTATCATGAATTAAATATTTGCCATATTTGTTCTCTGTTGGACTTGGAGACAGCTAGCAGCCTGGAATGCATTTTAATAGGTAACAGGGCAGTAGCAGACCTCCGTAGGTTCTGGAGCTTTGATGCGCTAACCCCTTTTTGGAATATGTAAAAGTGGACTTTCGCGCTACCTTAATTTTCGCGCTTTTCGCCCACTTCTGAGCTCAACTGCGAAATTAAAAACTCGCGAAAATGTTGATTTTTTGTGTAGGTCTATGTAGGATAGCTGAAAAGAGTGAATTAAACAAGCAAAAATGTTAAAAATTGCTGATGAAACGCGAAAATTACATTCGCACGAAAATTATAACTTTTACAGTACACATTAACAATGCAAGTGAAACCCTTTTCGGATTTTAGTCACCCAAAGATGTGTCATATATACATCATATATACAGTAATACACAAGTTATTAGGATGCAATTCGTCCGAAACAAAATTGTGTTTACACACACACCAAAATTGCAAATTCATTTGTATTAATGTTAAATTTTTTTTCTAATTGTCATAATAAAAGCCTATTTTCGGCTATTAGCAGGCCCTTCCGCCCCTGAGTCCCCTTACAAAACGCACGATGGTTGAATTTAGAAAATTGTGATAATTTTTTGGTCAGACTTTTTTTTTGGGGGGGGAGGAGGAAAAATGTTGACGGTAATTATGAGATAAATCCAATAAATTTGGCTTGCAATTTGTGCTTCTAATATATCAAAACTTAAGAAGAGGTGTGGTACAACAGGGATGACTTGTCGGTAAGAGGTTTGACAGTTCAAATCTGTGGAACAGTGTGTTGTTCTTCAAGGCACGTCACTCATTTACCTCTCCCCAATAGAGTGTAACTGAAGTGATGAAAACAGGTCAAACCTGGCCTGTAATTCTGGTATGCGGTACCTCCCTAAATAAACAAGACCAACGAGACCACCTAGCTGCAATGGAAATAAAGCTCATACATGCTGCTGATCCATGATCAAGATTGGCTTTTGAAACAATCCTGAGCAGCTTATACATTATCAAGAAATTGGGTACGCATACCAGAATTAGAGGCCAGGTTTACTTACTGGAGAATTAGGCATTTGTGGGGAGTGGAACGACAAAACTTGCTGTCCAGTGGAAGGAGCCTTGGTGAACACGCCCCCCCCCCCCCCACAACACACACACCCCGCAAGCAAATATCGCCGCAAAGAACTGGGTGTTAAAATGTTAAACACAGTTGGTGACAAGCTTGTTGGTGTTCTGGTTGGTTGAATTTAGGTTTTAACACCGCTCGGCAGGGGCGTAACAGGGGTCAGTTGTCAGGAAGACAAATTCCGGAGTTTTGAGGCAGATTTTCCACCGTTGGAAGTGAAACTTTCCCGGTGAGCAGGCAAAAAAGGGCGTTTCGCATCGTGGTCAAAGTTCTCTGAGTGGCACCCTGCCCCCCCACACCGTTAGGGACAGACCACTCGGTGTTGCTGCTCAATTTTAATATATGCATTTTGGTAATCTGCTATGAAATGTACATAAGCAGTTTCAATAGAAGCAAAACAATAACAAAATCAAATATTTTTAAAAATGCGGATATTACATAACAATAACGAATACATCATAATTAGTTCATTCACATGCATTACATATGCTATTAAACATATCACTAGAATAACAGAAATAGTTTAAATGATATAAAAATTTAGTGATAGATGATGTGGTGGAAGAGAACTGGAAATAAGCCATAGGTCTGTTAAATCGGCCACGGGGCACATTTTCACAAATATGACATTTCTTCAATTTGCTTCTCAAATGATAGTCTAGGCCATTGGAAGAACAGAGGAATTTTTACACATTAAACTAACATACCCCAAAAAAGATAGGGGACATTGATCTGAGGATGGATAAAGGACATCCAGGGGAATTTGGAGGCCAACTTTTAAGTTTTCCTACTTTAATCAACAAATGTGTAATATTACATGAAGATTTTGAACGTACTCCTGATATAAAACCAAAAAGGTTTAGGACCGATCAAACAGTGTGCATAGCGTGGGAAACATGCATACGGGCGTGCGTGTTCTGTGTTAAATGCCATTTTCGTCGTCTGCTGAATTTAACGTCGCCGGCGACGTTAAATTTAAAATCGTTCTGTTTACCATAAGGAAGCTGATTTGGTCTTATCATTTCGGGTGATGGGGGGCTTTTGTATATAAAAGCCTTACAACCATGCAAAACTATCGATTTTGAAAAAATCTTGACTGGGTACACTATTTTTCAAAAATGTGACATGTGTCTCTTAAGTCCCAGACTATTCTTGTTTCAATTTGTTTTAATTGGCCACGATTAACGCTCACCTCTAGCTCTTATCCAGTACTCCTCACCACTAATTAGCATGACATAGAATTTTGTCATGTAGTAAAAAAACCATTTGAAAAGCTGTATCTTCACATGTATTGCGTTTCTGATATTGTAAATCACTGCTCACAAGTTTTCTCTACTTGATCACATTTCCGTGTTATAAAATCTACTGTTAAATGGTAATTTTTGCAGTGTACTTTTTCACGATCCACGATTTTTAACATTTTTGCTTGTTTTTGAATTAGTTTTTTCAGCTATATCCTTCATAGACCTACACACAAAAATACACACTGTGGGTAAGGGTCACAGAAGTGTGTGAAAAGTGCGAAAATAAATGTATCGCAAAAATTTCCACTTTTACAGTGGAAATCCTGGCAAATCTATGTAATACCTCACACCTGCTCTTAAAGGTTGTTGCAACGAGAATTTTGAGGCACCAAAATATTCTGTCATAATAGTAATTTTCATTTTAGATTAGATGTACTTAAAAGGGATTTATTGGTAGGAATCATCGGCACATGTATATAACAAATTATCCCTAAATAAGACGTACCAGATGGTTCATGGTCATTGGAGTATATCCTTCGAAAAAAATCCAGATTATTCCGACAAATGTCATGGATGTACAACAATCATGAAGCTGCCATCTTTATTCCATGTGCTATATTACACCGCGCCGCAATTACCGAAACAGAAGCCACTGTGATATATTCGCTGGCTTCTGGTTTCGGTTATGCGTCGGCGGTAAATATAGCACAGAGAATAAAGATGGCAGCTTCCATTGATTGTTGTACAGTCGTGACATGTGTCGGAATAATCTGGTTTTTTGCAGGGAATACTCCAATGACATGAAAACCATCTGGTACGTGTATTTAGGGAGATTTCTTTATTATGTCCGATAGATTAAGCCAATAAAATTCCCGTTAATGATGTCTTACCTTGTATTTGGCGACAGGAACTATCTTAAAGAGAAGAAAAAAAACGTGATTTTGATTTGCTCATATGTTCAATATAAAAACATAGGCTGAAATTTTGTATTTGCTTCCTATACAAAATGAGAAATTTAACAATTTTTGTACCACAAAGAAACAGTTCTCAGTTAATCCTTCGAGGGTAGGATGATGGAAAGCCTTTACATCCAGGGAAAAATCCAGTGTTTCAATTTTTTTAGGGACACTGATGTGAAATACTAATTGACACCTTGGAAATTTGACATTGTTTTGCGGTAAATCTGTTCAAATTTGGTATTTTTCAAATTCTGCGGAGTGCCTAAGTAACAGGCAGGTGACAATGGCTTAAAGTGGTGTGATTTGCGAAATCAGGAAATCAAAAGAATCATAAAAAATCAGGCTTTGGAAGGCCGGATGACAAGTATAGGTATCCTAACATATCCTAAAATGGAAAAGACAAAAGCAAGTTACGAAGGACAAAAGATAGGCCTATTATTTTGTCATATACTCACTTGAAAAAGAAAAATTTAGCATGTCTCCAAAAATCTGAAGAACGGGGGAGGGGGTTTTAGTTCTATATTCAAAAACTCACCGTATTCCCTTGTACCAGGAGCGTTACCATTGTTGATTGCGTTTATCAAACCCACAGTTTGAGAATGCGTTTCCGTGGTTAGGTTAAGTTGACGCACTGTTCATCACGTTTAGAACTCTGAGTACATGTAAGGCATGCCTCTGGTGTGTGTGTTGTTGGTTTTGTGCATGTGTGTGTGTGTGTGAATGCTGTGCCGTGTGTGTATGTAGTGTGTGTATGCTGCATGCATGTGTGTGCGTGTTAAAAATTGTCAATTCCAGCTGGACGGTATGTAACAAAATGTCAAACCCTGTTCCTGTAATTTGAAATGCTTTGGTTCTCATAGTCTTGGAGGATTTTATGAAACCTTTAGGAATAAAATCTTTGGATGTAGCTACATGAGGAGATAACACAGTCATGGTTATCTAAGGGTCATTTCACAATGATGGTAAACATACACAAATTAGGCTATGCTTTTACTGTCTGTAACTATCATCCAACATTTTAAGATGTTCGGTTTGGTTATGAGTGGTAGTATTGAGTATTATTGGCATATGTTAAATCTTGCATTCTACCACCAAGCATTAACACTTTGCAGGACACTTGACTAGTTTCCCATAGGTGTGGGGGTACAAAAGGTCCACTTTTTGTTGATTTTTGTTGAAAAAGCGTCCAAAATTAAGTGAAAAATTTGACAAAGAAGTCCACTTTTTTTGATGAGATTTCAAAAGGTTAAAAAAGGAAATTTTTAGGAGGTTATGTCCCTTGTTACTTTTTTTTAAGGGGCAAGGACTTAAGTCTCGCACCCCCCATCATAAAAATATTGGCCAAATATAAATAATCTATCAGTAATTTGGTTTCTCTATTTGTTGTATTTCTCCCTGTTTATCACTATCACGTACTGCACACATGAATACTGAACAATGACAAAATTGCATTGTTTTGATATATTTTACTTTTTCTCTCTCTCTCTGTGCAATGACCAATGTAAATCCACCAGGTGGCACAGGGTTGGGTTGTTGAACGACCGTGAAGGTCACATAGGAACCAGCAATCCCACCATGCCACCTGACAATTTAACAGTACTAGTGACGCATCTAGACTAATATTTTAACCCTTTAATGGAACGAGCGACACGTATATGGAGGAGCCATATTTTTTCATTTTTATCATTTTATCTATCAAAAAAATATAACTTTAAAAATTCATGCATTAAAATCTTTAAATGGAAGCGGTTGCCGAAAATTTGACTTTTATATTCTTGTCTTCTCTGAAAAGCTAGAATTTTATGTTTTAGCAGTCAAGTAGCCAAAAAATTAATTTTGAGGAAATGGCCAAAATTAAGAATGATTTAGGTATTGCAGCTGGTATACACAGATGGCATGTTAACAGTTTGTTATGTAATGTTGCTTGTTAATCTAAATGTAGGGCTTGTAATATATTCAAGCAAGAAAATCAATAATTAAAAATGTATGGTCCATTAAATATTGAAGTGGATCCACGATGTCGCCTGACTGGCTGCTTTTATGAAGATGGGTAAAATTCGGGAAGGTCAGTGCGCACGCATTTTAGACCGGTTTATAGGGCCTGTTGAGACTACCCTGTTTGGTGGAGAGTTGCATAAAAAACCCATATTGACCAATCAGCACTGGATAAAGTAGTGGTTTTTGCTTAAAGGGAACTCCCATCTGCAGGTGACGTGTATTTGTCAGCAGTTAAAGACCCCCATTTTCAGCATTCTGGTCACCTAAAAGACCCCATATTTTTGAAAATTTTATGGTACCCAAAAATTCATATTTGTTTAATTCAACCAAAGGCCCATTCATAAACAAAATAGCAAATTTGCTGGAAAATTTGAAGGAACTTCACTGGCTTCCTATTGCTCAAACATTGTTTTTACACTTTAATATTGAACTTAAATTACCACACATTGGCTCCATCTTATGTTATCTGACATTTTAATTAGGTCTAGATGCCAACTCACACAGTCTTCTTCTGGAAATAGCACCTTATTTAAGAACAAAATCCAACATCGCATTTGGTGGTGACAAATTATTTGTAGATAGCTGTGGAAAATGAACTGCCGCATCAATTAAAGAACTGCAAAAAATATCAAACCTGTCTTTAACGCTTTTTTTTTTTTTGTTTTTTTTTTTAAAACACTTATTTTTTAATTTCAGTAAAAAAATGGTTAAGTTGCCTTTTCTGTGTCATTTTCTTTTTAGGTTATTTACATTGTTGTTACGTTCATTGATGTCATGTATCGTTTTAATATGATGGTGCTTTTGAGCTAGTGTGATATGTGCTTTGTGATGTTATTATTATAATATATGCTGTCCCATATCATTAGGTGTGAAATTGCTTTTGTTATGCATCAGAACAGGAATTTAAGGGTGAAAAGCATTTCCCCCATGTATCCCTTTGTATTGTGTCTTATTCCAGTTTGGATAACAAAGATATGAATATTAATTTATGTGCAAAGGAAGGATAATCCCTAGAATAACAAAGGATATGAAAAAAAATATTAATTAATTTACAGAGAATGACTCATTAAACCTCATGATTAAAATTTTTCCCCCTATTTCCACGTTGAGTTATTATTAATTCTTACGATCCATCCCCTTATATGTTAGGGCGAAATTGACTTTGTTATTCAATATTCAAAACTCTTAGGGCAAACTATTGTTTTCATCCCTAACAGATCCCTTTGTATTGTGGGTTTATTTCTGTTTGATAACAAAGGATATGAATATTATGTGCAAATGAGGATAATCCCCGCGAATAACAAGGATCGGAATATTAATTTTAAAATAAAATTCTCATTATAACCTAATTAAATAATAAAATTAGTGTAATGTATGTAATGTGTGTATTCAATTAGCGACCGCTACAGGTTATATTCTTTTAATAAAGCGAGCGCGAAAGCCGAGAACCGTCAAATTCTAGTTATTATTTTCCTTTCTCTCAAGTTAAATTTTGTATGTATGTTTTCTGTCAACCAATCCCCTGGCATATAAAATGAGTGCCCCACCCCACCCCCACAGTGGGTGTTTTATAAAATGCTCTACACCTTCAGGAAGTATAACTAGCTTCAGTCTTGGTTCAACATCCAGCTGTTTTATTTGTAACCAAGATAGGCAGGATTTTTTTTCCTGAAACATTGGACCAATTTGAGGTGCCCAAAAGTATTATCATGAGGATACACACTTCATTGTCATAGTTTTGGGCACCACCCAATGAGCCAGCATATTGTTGTATTTGAAAAGTCCTTATGCATATTTATGAGATACACCAGTATTTTACGTTTGTTGCATTTAGTCGAGAGAAAACAACAACATAATTACTGATGCAACATGTTGTAACTCCTGACTGAATCTTTTCTTTAAGCAACACTTACTGAGTCATCGGGAGCTCTAGTGGGAGTCTTTTTAGAGGGATTTTTGTCCATCGATTGGTTTTGCATAGATTACACAAATCCGACCAGATTAGTTCATTGCACTGCCGAGATATCAATTTTTTTAAGTGTGAAAGTTATTTTGGTGACCCCTAGAGAGAGATGTACTTAGACTCGCTAGAACTGACTGGTGTGTCACATGGATCTGGAGACATTGTTATAGCAGAACACTTTCAAAATTAATGAAAAAGAAAAAACATAAAAACAATAAAACAAATACATTTAAAATTAAAATTTAATACATAAGTCTGGTTCAATTATGAATATTATTTGGATTTCAATTAATTTATTTTATTGGAGGTTTTGTGTGGTTTGTGCTCGTTTTTGGTCAAAGTTACTACTGGTGTCTGTTTTTATAGATAGGCCAAAGTAATGCCAATGTTTTTCTTTATTTAGTTATTTTATTTGGTTTGTTTGTTTATTTTGAATTGATTATTGATTACTGGACTGTGTGAGGCAATCATTACTAATGTTTTTTTTTCATAATAAGATTTCCTCCATGCAGAAAGTAACAAAATATACAAGGCTTGCGTGGCTTCAGTTTGAGGTACTTTTGGCATGACCCAAAACATTTTCTTATATTTATAACAAAATTTGTATATGATATTTTAAAATTGACAATACCTAGAACGACCTATGGACTTTGTTTTGTATGGTCATTGAACTTAACCGTACTCACTCTCTTCTCTTCTCTAGCACGTTAAAGAGACATGAGTTTTCCAGAGAGAAGTGCCCTCAATTTTTTTCAAACCCGGGTTTTTTTGCATATTTGGATGCCTACCAATGTGTTGATCAGACCTGAATGCATAAGCCGAATATTGCCATCTTTATATCGCAGTGGCGTAACCAGTCGGGGGGTGCAACTGCCCCCCACGGACAACTAAAATGGGACGGAGAAGTGAAAAATGGGACGAGAAGAATGGGAGAAGAGGGAAGAATAGGGGAAAATAGAATGTAAGGCAATATAGGGAAAAAGAGAAAAAGGGGAAGTAGAAGGGAAAATAGATAAGAAAGGGGAAAAATAAGGGGAAAAGAGATAGAAAGGGGGAAGTGATCTAATAGTGGAATGTTGTTTTGTCTCATGTCGAGTGGCTGCCCCTCCTCCCCCCCCCACCAAACCCGCCCCACACCCCCCCCCCCCCCCCCCCCACCCACCCCCCCCGTTTTTCAGAATTTCGAACGTGTGGAAAAAATATGGTCACCCGGCGCTCGAAGCAGACAGCCGGAAACAATCGGGAGAACTTCTTGAGTCTTGCCCCTCCGGAGGCTCATGTCTGGTTACGCGCCTGTTTATATAATGAAGATTATGTTTAGTATTCTGTCGTGCATGAGAAGAAAATTCAAGCATTGTTTCCTATAAGCGACGATTAGGATAGCCCCAGTCAAGTTTCAAAAACAAGGTTTTCTTTCGTGCTTTTTTGTGCCAAAAACCTTGAACCGTTCTCAGGTAGGTGGTCTACAACTGATCAGTGCCAATTTGAGAGAAAGTACCTCAAAAAAATCTCCTCCTGTCACTTTAAAGTTACAATAGAATACTATAGGATTTATACAATGTATAATCCAATCCTCTAAGTCTCCAAATTTGCATTTCCCAAAGGTGGCTGTCTCAACTACAAAAGGGTGTTCTTACACTCAATCCCATGATTTGGCTGCCGCAAGCAGGGTAAAGGTGCAATTCATTTGGTGTTTGATAAAAAGCCACCATCACCAACATACCTATAATTCAAAATTTCATTAGACTCCAACAATAACCATTTCAATGTTATAGCGGTAATTGCGTGTATTACAATAGCCCTAGAGTACTGTGCAACTAATTCCCAGGAACCATAAACAACCGATATTTTAGCTCGTAACATCATAATGGGAAAGAAGTCAGCTGCAAATAATTTTTTGTGAAAAAATCAGGTTCATACCTGTTTAGTATTTGGGGAAGTACCCCATTTCTGTTGCCCTTAAATTCTTAGTGTTAAGTTAAATGATTTAATTTTTAGTAAAATAAGCTGTATAGTCTTTGGATTTACATCATGACATTGGAATCCTATACTCATTGAATCCTTTCAGAGGTCACCATTCCAGTCTTAGATTTTGCAACACATGTAATGATTGCCTTGTGAAATCTTCGCCCCCCTGTTTGTTGTCATCTGCAGAGGCACATATCTGTCTGTATGTGTGGCTGTGTGTGGCCGTACCAGGATTTTTTTTAGGGAGGGGCGATTTTATGTCAAAAAGGGGCCTTGCCCAAATTCGCCTTCCCCAAAGGGGGGGGGGGGCGGTTTTTTGCTTTTTTTGGCAAAAGTGGACCTTTTACAGAAATTTTACATTTGACCAAAATAGCAATATTTTGCATTCATTCCATTTTTGTCAAAAAGGGGGCCTTTCCCCCAAACTCGCCCGCACCAAAAAAAAAAGGGGGGGGGGGGGGCAATTGGCAAAAAGTGGACCTTTTATACTGAACTTTTACCATTTTTTGACAAAATTTAAGCAAAATTTTTGCCTCATTTCCAATCGCAAAATTGAATTTTCCTTTGCCCTCCCCCCCGCCTGCCCCTCTTTCTCCACATAATGTGCGCACATTTTCATGATATTGCATCATCTGCAGAGCAGGCAACCACAAGTGACCCAAAGTTGGTGACCTCATGTAAACCTTGGTGACCTATATTACCTGGTGACCTTGGTGACCTTTGACCCCTTCCACGCGTGCAGTGACATGTGGTCGGTGAACATTTATTTCTTAAAAAATTTGTTTTACTCAGTCAGTTTTAAGTGTTAGCTAATGTTGTAACCAAATTGCGGCCTCCAAAAAAAGTAGGGAATTTGGGAAGCTCCTGCCCAGGAAGTTGGCCATTGGAGGGAAACTTGGCATTTGGAGGGAAACTTATACATAAGATATAGTGGGAAGGAAATCTGTGGGAAATGCGAATATCTTCCGGGAAATTTACATTTTTTTCCAAACACTGGTTGCAACCTTTCAGAGGGTAAACATGCAAGGCGAGATTACACTGTAACTATGCTTTTAGAAGCTGGTTTTAGAAGTCTTTCAACAATCTTTGAGGCCATCTCAAGACAACTAACCTGTAACTGGACATGTTTCAATGCATTTGAAGGAATGAAACATGCTGATATCAAATATGGTCAAAGGTTTTGAATGATGTCGACTGAGTCTACTCACTCGACTTGAGTCTATTAGGCATGCAAAGGGCTATCTTCATACAGCGGAGTTAAGGAATGCAGACTTTACCATGTATAGGCCTACTGGTTAGTGGTGAAATTGTGGTAAAGATAATAATACATAAGCATTTTCTAGGATTATTAAACCTCTTTTATCCTACCTCAGCCAGACAAGGTGAATCTTCCCCCTGTATCAGTGATGCTGTTTTGGATGGATACACTACTGTGGTTTATTGTTGGTGGAATGACTGCTGAAAAGCTATGATGTGAAAGGTCTATCGAGTACCCAAAGGACCGCCTATATAGTGGGGTAAGGGTATTTTCCCCCGGGCCCAGGTTATTAGGGCTAATAAAAAAGCAATGAAAGGAAGTATATTATTTCTAAGATTAATGTTACCGTATAGCCATCAATACAAACATATAATACAATATATAAAAATGGTTGAAATGATCATAGAACCGATCATAGTATTTCTGCAATTATCCTGGGACTCAAATGGAGGCCTGTGTAACATCATACCCTAAGGCCCACACTTCATCTCGGTGACCAGTAGCAGAACATGGAGGGGAGATAGGGGATTGGAAACGGGGGGTTTTAGATGGCTTCACAAAAGACTGCAGGTAATCACAAAAACCACTGACCAAAGACTGGGCTTGTTTGGACTCATTTTGCAGGACCGTCGCAGGGGGGGGTGGGGGGTGACGTCGCACCCCCAAATGGGGGAAAAAAAAGGTCCCACTCTTGCCGATGTTTTTGATAAAAAGTTACAATTAATAAGTCCCACTTTTTGTGATGCAGTTCAAAAACACATCCAAAAAAAAGGACCATTTTAGGGGGGTTAGGGCATTTTTCCTAAAAAAGTCCACTTTTTCGACAAAAGACCAGCACCACGTAAAAAAAATCTGTGTACGGCCTGTGTACTGCTCGTGAATGCATTTTTCATTCTAATTCCAACATGGAATGAAAAAAGCATTTTTATTCAAATAAAGTAAAAACAAATAGAAAAATTTTTTATTTTTTTAATTTACATATCATTTTTTAATTTTTCTGTTGAAAAATATACAGACATATCACGAACAAGAAATAAAAAAACCAATAAAATTAAAATTGCTCAGTGAGCTAGCCAGGAGGAAATCAGAAGCATGAAACCGCTTGTCACCCAAAGGATGTGATTCCTCCGACTCAATGAGGCAAAGCACAACACAATGATAAAATACAAATATTTGAATATTGCACTCAAATTTTCATTTAAAAACAAGAAATCAGACAGCCATATTCCATTGAACAAGAAAAAACCAACAGGTCCAAAATAACCATTACCACAAACCACACCAAAAACCCCTACCAGATGCCACACACCACAAACCCACCCTCCTAAAAAAAAACGTAACTTAATAACCCAAACCAC
Source organism: Ophioderma brevispina (assembly GCA_023653785.1). Lineage (NCBI taxonomy): Eukaryota > Metazoa > Echinodermata > Ophiuroidea > Amphilepidida > Ophiodermatidae > Ophioderma > Ophioderma brevispina. The sequence goes on along the minus strand of JAMKCH010058030.1, from coordinate 10,850 downwards.
CCACCGCAAAAAAAGCAGGTCCATGTGGGAAATGAAAGGAAGATAGGCAGACTGCAGACAAAAAATTTATAAATAAAAAATACATTTAGAAAAATAAAATTACTTAGGAAGTCCATCCAGCTCCAGCTCTTCAAAAGCTATTCAGTGAACAGTTTTTTCAGACGTTTCTTAAAAAATGGTCTTACTGCTATAAACAATGAAAGCATCTCTGACTGGCTCAGGAAGCTCAACCACATACGGGGGCAAATTTGCAAGAAAGAGTAGTAAACTTGAAACTATCGGTTTTTGAAGTAATATGATCATTACAAAGAAAATTACTGGAATGACGGGAGTTAGTTTTACAGAACAGTTGCAGAGAATTGAAATTGAACTAGTATTTAAAAGACAAGAAGTTTGCGGCAAAAAAGGTGTAGAGAGGTTTATTTCCGTCTTTGCTAAGTTTCTGAGATTAAGTTGTTTCAGGCGCCCTCATATGATTATTCACCCCTTCTCTGACCAAAATAGATCTGTTAGCCCTCTTTGGATGGTTCCAAATATTATATGATTTTTACGATGTACATACCCAACTGGCGATGCAAAAATCCAATATGGGCCAAATAAGAGGACAAAAAGCTTGAGAAGAATATCTTTGTTTTGGTTGCCAACAACTGTTCTGAGCCCAACAGTTGATTGCACTTCTTAGTAACACTGGACACTTTGTTTCTTCATGCCAAATCAGATGATATCTGAACACCAAGGAGACGTAAACGGGAAACTGTAGAAGTTGTGTGTTAGAAACAAAACTTACAGGGATAGGCTGTCTTGTTTTTTACGGGACAGATACACATAACTTGGCACTTCTGTGGATTTAAGTTGGAGTGCATTGTTTTCTGGGGGACCACCAGTAAAAGCTTGGCAAGGTTAATTTGGAGAATTTGAAACTTTGAATTGCATTAATGGTGCGAAAAGGAAAGTGTCATCTGCATACTGGAAAAATTTAGATTTCAAATGAAGAGCCAGATCATTACATAATATTGAAAAAGGGGGCCCAAGACTGAGCCCTGTGGAAACACCTGAGGAGAACAGCAACAAATCAGACATTTGGCCACGAAAAACAATCCTTTGCCTGCGGTTTAAACTAAATGCTGAAATCCAATTTAATAATTGGCCCCTGATGCCATAAGTACGGTGCAATTATCCAAAAGAACTGCATGGGAATGGAAATGGAATCAAGGCGCGGTATGTCTACAGAGACTTAGGTCAACACGCGAGTTGGGGAAGTACGGCGATCAAGAATTTTGTTCCATTCACATAGAGCTTCACTGAGGCGGAGGCACAAGATTCACAGGAGAGGACACCTGCTGGTCAGAATAAAAAGACCATTAGCTTTAAGATGATTGCGGATGTGGTCAGAAACATGCTCTCCAACATTTTATGCCAAACAATTGATAAGGTGCAATGGGCTGATAATTTTAGATCACAACGATTCCACCTTTTGTATACGGGGAACACATTTGCAGTCTTTCAACTAAGCGGTAGGTTGCCAGAGGATAAAGATATGTTAAAAAAATACGTGCTTTGCAAGGACAGGACTGAGGGAACTAGCACACAATTTTAGCATGCGCAAGCCAATTTCATCGGGCGACTGCTTAGCAGGGGAAAGTTCTTAAGTTTTCCAGAAACCATCGCATTTGTTACAATCGTGACTAATGGGTGGAAACGTCAAGCTATGGCGCTGAAACCTCCCGACATGATAGAATTAGTGAAATAGCTAGAAAAAAATTAAAAATGCTTAGCAATTTCAGCAGGGTGGATGTTTGGGTGCCAGTATTAATGACGAAATCTTTCCACCTCACCAGTCCAGGCCCATGTGAAGTGTACAGGAGTTTGTAACCTGACCAACTGATGCACTTTTTCTGACACACTTATGAATTCGGAAACTTAACAGAACAAATTCCCCCTCCATCCATACATTCGACTCCCACCCCTTCCTTACAACCCCTCCCCCACCTAAACCTGTGAAGTTTATTCCGTGAAGGTTCCGAATTTAATGTAAGCGTGTGTGTCAGAAAAAGTTGTGTCAGATGGGTCAGTTATGAAAATCCGGGAAGGTATTCTCCATCCTAGGACACTAGTTAGTTGATTTGGGAAGTGAATGCACACACCCCGCCTGTCACACACACCAGAAAAAAGTGAGTCACTACGGACAAATTGACATCACTTTTTACGCAAGTGACCACTCACTTTTTTTCTGTGTGTTGCAGCAAAAGGTGTGCAACTATATACTCTGACCAGCTCGAAGTATGAAGTAGCGATGCGGGCGTTTTCCATTGAACCGACTTTCATCACGCGTTTAGGTAAAGCGCAATCGCCACTTCATACTTCAACCGAGACAAAGTATAGGAAGTTTGTTTTTTCAGCATTATATTTCATAAGGAATTTGAAAAATATCGCATTTTTCCACATTTATCTCCTTTTTTTGGCTTCAAGTAACAAAACATGACTATTATAGACAATTAATCCCCATCCGTTTTGGCAGAATCCTGTTTGTTAGAAAGGGGAAACCCGTGTGAATATACAAGCTGAAACACTGCCATACTATATACATCACCTGAATGGCACCACATTACGCTAATCGTAGGTATTAGCAATGAATAGCGAAGGACACTGACTTGAACAGGATAGTACACGACATCAGTCAATGCTTCTACGGTATCCAAGGGACGTCTACCACTAATCCCTTGCATTTACAACCCAAATTTATAAATTGTTGTTGGCATTGAGACTATTGTATTGGCTAAGACTGTCACAACAATGTTGTTAGACCGCCTGTCCTTGAATATGGTTTTTATGACAAATGAATGGGATGAATTTTAGTTGGGTTTGCAGGAGGGCTATTTTGACTGTTGACATTGGCTAGACGACTAAATTATCTCACTACTTCATATCCTGAATAGATTAACCTTGATTTTGGCAATGGACTGATGGCACTTTTGTGTACCATTATCCTATTGTTCTTGGGATGTTGATAGAGTGATGGCCTGGTTCTCTCGGTTCCATATTCTTGAAATTCATATCAGTTGTGCTTATTAACATGATGCAGTAGAGTTTGTTTCAGTGAGTGCTTATCATGTTCTCACGTTTTGTTGGCAGTGCAGTTTCTAGGTCTCATTTGTGGCCGCTCATGTTCTTTTTTTTCTAGCCAATCTTAACCCTTTCGACACGGGCCAAATCTGTATAAGTATAGCGCATAAGTCATTGGCTTTATAAATGGCATTCAAAAATGCTTTGACAGGTCATTTGGAAGCCATCTAAAAATACCATAATTACTCTTGTTTTTGAATTAATTTAGAAGCATTTTTCATGCCGATTCTGATAAGCCTGTAAAATAAATGTTTTGATCTTTTTGAAACAAAAACAATGCAAATATTGATCTTGAGCAACTGTAAGTCATTTGGTACCGTATTTGGTATGTAAAGGGCTCTCATGTATTGACATGTTCGATGGTGATTGTCGATTATCTGGTCTTGAAGTTGAAGTTTTGCTTGGTACATGGATGAGGGATGACCTTTAGTCCCTATGATGTGTATTGTTATAACTTTTCAGTATACTTTTTGACTTGTTTTTTATTGATGCATGTTTTCTCAGTGTATCTTTGCAATTTTGTTTATCTTGTTTTATACATGGATAGGTGATGCTTTGGTTCATCACTGTATGATGATGTATCCTTTTGTAATTGTTACATTGTAATTTGAATTGAAATGAAGTTTTAATATTGCGTTGTTTTTTATATTTAAGTTAATGACAAATGTAATGACCCGATATAACACAATTGTGGTTGCGTTGTCGTTAAACTTTAATACTCTTACTCACTCACTCACTCCATGCTCGAGCTCACAACCTTTAGCGTGTGGTTGGAACCATTCAAATTTACTGGACATGAATGCCTGCCCCACTATAGACACCACCTTGAGTGCTACAGGTGTTAAAGGTGTTGTTCAGACGGTGCGCTACTTTCGAAAGTAGCGTTAACACGAAAAATTCATTTATTCCTCATGACGCCTCTTAACAACGCGCACGTCCACATGTGAAAAAAAAATATAAACAACGATACCCATCCCAAGTTACAGCAAGCGGGCCTTCATTCTGTCCTTGGTCAAATAAGCGGAAGTAGCGCGCCCGCTCTGTGCTGACCTTACGGTTATTGCTTGGAACCCCGCGAAATCTCAACCCATTTAAACCACTGCCAAAATGGAATCCTCAAGGAGGTAAGTGTGTTTTTAAAAAGCGATATTTTGGCTTAATTGTTTTTCGTTATTACTCATCGCAATAGGATTTGGCAGTAACGCTGTTTATAGTGCCGATTATCATTACCCCTACACCAATCAGTGTGAAGCGATCCAGCCCCAATCATGACATCATCAAAAACAATGCATCATCGACGAAATGTAGTTCCTCGCCACAGAGACAGTTACGTGCATAGTCCTGTTACGGCACATTGATTCCGTGCACTTTGCTGTGATGTGATTAATTCACGATACTCACTTAATACAAATCATATTAAGTTCTAATCTCACAACAAAATAACAATGAATATGTAATTATTTAGATTGAATACGATCGAATTAATTTCTCTCTCAATAAAACTTATGTTGGGATTTCTTTTTCAACAAATTTCTTTCCACCTACGCCGTGATGGGACACGAGGCTGTCTGTCAATGGTCACGTGATCGCAAAAATGGAAATCCCTATTTGAGTTATCTTGCAACTTCAATTTATCTTGCACGTGGGGTTCCTTCCCGATCTTGATTAACGCTTGTTCCGCTCTCTCGGACCAGTTGGGTTCCGTGTTCGCTTGTTTTTCAGGGCTGTACTACTAAATGATAGAATTCCATTATCCAAAATTAAATGGAAAAACGGAAACTGTACTACAGACAGCACAAGAACGCTGTCAAAAGTTGATGAATACACAACTAAACAAAGCATTCTGGTATCAACACGCTACGTAATAAGTTGACCCGGATGTCGTTACGAGGTCACGATGAGATCACCCTTAACATCGACGTCGTGGAGAGCCACTGTTCACACGGCACTTACCACCGACGATTGCTCGCAGTAGCTCGCTACTTTTTAAGAATTTCTTAAAAGTAAATCGTCGTTGGTAACTCGTTGTGCTTAACAATGATGTAAGTTCAGACGGTCACTACTCACTAGCTTACCAATGACTGTGCTTACCAAGGATTTTACCAACGACTTAAACCGATCGTGTGAACATGCTAGAGAGTGAATACTTTGTACCATGGAGGTTCTTTTAATGTTTAGATATTGAAATACTTTGAGCTGTGCTGGTGACTTTAACAATCTCAGAGTTAAACCTTTTATTTTTTTTCTAAAAACTTGAAATCATTCATTTTTACCATATTCAGAATCAACATGAAGAATGCATTCAAACTGATCTAGTGGCACCACAAATCAGACTTAAGTGTGAACACCTATACAGAATATACCCGGTTGTGAAGTGTGTATAAGTATAGCGCATAAGTCATTGGCTTATAAATGGGCATTTCAAATGTTGCCAGGTCATTTGGAAAAGCCATCTAAAAAAATCCATGAATTACGCTGGTTTGAGTAATTTAGAAGCATTTTTCATGCCGATTCTGAATATAAGCCCTGGAAAATAATAATTTTGATCTTTTTTGAACAAAAAATGACAAATATTGATCTTTGAGCAACTGTCGTCATTTGTAATCTATTTGGTATGTAAAGGGGATCTCATGTTTGCATGTTATGAGGGATGTAGATTTTCTGTCTTTGAAGTTGAGTTTTGCTTGGTGTACATGGATGGCGTGATGGAACCTTTAGTCTCTGATGTGATGTTATAAATTTATCAGGTATATCTTTGAACTTGTTTTATTGATGCATGTTTTCAGGACTTTGCCATTAGTTGGTTTATATGTTTTATGACAGGATAGGTGATGCTCTGGTTCATCGCTGTATGATGTGTATCCTTTTGTAATTGTTAATGTAAGTTGAATTGAAATGAAGTTTAATATGCGTTGTTTTTGAATTTAATGTTAAATGACCCCAAAAAATAAGTAATGACACGATATAACACACAATTGTGTTGAGTTGTCGGTAAACTTTAATACTCACTCACTCAATCACTGCCAGGGCTCGAGCTCACAACCTTTAGCGTGTGGGTTGAACATTCAAGTTTTACTGAGACAAGAGGCATGCCCCACCTCTAAAAGGAACACACCTTGGTGCTACAGGTGTTAGAAGTGTGTTCAGATGGTGGCCAACTTTCGAAAGTAGCGTTAACAACGAAAAAATTAATTGAATCTCATTAGCGCCTCTTAACAACGACGCACGTCAACACATGGAAACTAACAACGATACCCATCCAAAGTTACCAGCAAGCGGCCTTCATTCTGTCATTGTAAATAGCGGAAGTAGCGCGCCGCTCGTGCCGACCTTACGGTTAATTGCTTGGAAACCCGCGAAATCTCAACCCATGTAACCAAATGCCAAAATGGAATCCTCAAGCAGGAGTGTGTTTATAAAGCGATATTTTGGCTTTTGTTTTTTCGTATGACTCATGACCAGAGGATTTGGCAGTAATGCTGTTTATGCCGATTATCATTCCTCCTACACCAAGCAGTGAGAAGCGATCCAGCCCCAATAAGGACAGCATCAAAAACAAATGCATCACGACGAAATGTAGTTCCTCGCCACAGAGACGTAAGTGCAGTGGCCGGTTTACGTCACATTTTGATTCGCACTTGCTGTGATTAAATCACGCTTACTCATAATACCAAATCATATAGTTCTAATCGCACACAAATACAATGAATATGAATATTTAGATTGAATACCTGATCGAATTAATTTCTCTCTCATAAAAATTAGTTGGGATTTCTTTTTAGACAAAAAAAAAAAAAAAAAAAACAAATTCTTGCCCCTACGCCGGTATGGAAACGAGGCGGTCTGTCAATGGTCACGTGATAGCAAAAAAAAAGGGAAAAATCCCTATTTGATGTCTTCACTCAATTTTATCTGCACGGTGGGTTCATGCCCGATCTTTGTAACGCTTGTATCGCTCTCTCGGACAAGTTTGCGTTCCGTGTTCGCTTGTTTTTCGCGGCTCCTGTACTACTAAATGATGATGCCATTATCAAAAATAATTGAAAAAAAAAAAAAAAAAACGGTTAAACTGTACACAGACAAGCACAAGAACGCTGTGAAATGTTGTGAAAGTTGATGAATAACACGAACTAAACCAAAGCATTTGGTATCACGATTTACGGAATAAGTTGACCCCGGATGTCGTTACGAGGTTACGATGACGGTCACCCTTAACATCGACGTCGTGAGTAGCCACTGTTCACACGGCCCCTGCCCAGACGATGCTCGCAAGTAGCTAGCTACTTTAAGATTTCTTAAAAGTATATCGTCGTTGTTAACTCGTTGTTAGCTGAACAATGAGTAGTTTCAGACGGTCACTACTCACGAGCTTACCAATGACGTGCTACCAACGATCTTACCAACGACTCTTAACACGATGTGTGAACCTGCCTAGAGAGTGGAATCTTTACCATGGAGGTGATTTTAGAGGTTTAGATATTGAAATACTTTGAGCTTGTGCTGGTGCCTGTACATCTCAGAGTAAAACTTTTATTTTTTTCTAAAAAATTGAAAATCATTCATTTTTTACCCGATCAGAATCACCATGAAGACTGCATTCAACTGAATACTAGTGGCCCACAAATCAGACTTAAGTGTTGAAAAACCTATACAGAATTACCCGGGTCAGTGTGTGTAGTATGTGCATGCATGCAAGCGACACGCATTACTGTGTGCACGTTTCAAGGAAAAATAGACCTTGATGAATAACAATAATATTTTTTCGTCATCCTTTACCTACAGTAAATCAATCTCAAATAAAATATAAGTGGTAAAATATAGTATTTTCCCTTTGAAAATTATAATTATGGGAAAATGGTTATAAATAGCACTGTAAATGAATCCTGAGCAAAGCATACAGACCACATCAAGTAAGGAAGACAACAGTATTCAAAAAACATAATTCCTCCCACTCTCATCGATGATGCTTGATTCATTTCAGTCCATTAGGGATTCATTGAAGGAGATGCCAGCTAGACGCTATGGCTCAGCGACTCGGACGCCACTAATTCGCCATCGTGAATCTTGGGCACGTGATGGACTATCCTGTGGCACTTAGATACGAGATATAGAGACCACCCCTACATCCGGGGCGGCATACTCTGCTAGATTATGTTTGACGGCAATTACAATATCAGGGTGTCCCCAGATGATTAGTAACCCTCGATCCCCAAATGGTTTATTTTTTTCCCATAGAAAACAATAACATTAGGTAAGTTTGGGTTTAATATAACAACTGCATTAATAACTGTAAACCTTTCATAAGATTTTTTGGAATCATAAAAAATAAAATCGGAATAATAACCAAATGACAATACCTTATTGTGTTAGAGGTGCTGATTGCACCCTTTGGGCCAGTGGAAAAAATGTCTGGTGTGGTTATCCCCTCTACTTACCAAGCCTTTTATGCAACACCTTACCTCCTTCGGAAATCTCTCACTAAGCACTGATACTTTTTGATTTTGGTACCATAGATAGCTACGGTCCTTCCTTTCCCTTGATACCAAGATAAGTACCAGCATTCCCTTTATGCCATCACAGTGACGTCAAAAAACCATTAGGCACCAAAAATTGTTAATTTCAGAAAACACAAGTGCACCATAGGCGAAAATTCAATTTTGCACCAATTATTAGGACGACATTTTTAAGCTGGTTTTGGCTCTAAATCATGGCAAGAACAGCTTTTATATACATACAGAGGGTTTTAGTGCTTTACTCTGCAAAAGTACCAAATAAGTATATAATAGGCCCTAATGCTTGTGTGGCCACTGAGCTTTACTGTCTTAACGAGGTTATGACATCATTTTGACGTCGAACTGGGTCATATTAGTACTCATTTTGGTTAATCGAAGGAAAAGGAGGGCCACAGTCTCTCTATTGGTACACAATCACACGTTTTGAGTGTTTAATAACGAATTCCCGAATTGACTAAGCATGTTGTAGAAAAAAAAAAAAAAAATCTTGCCAGAAATGGTAAAAGGTACACATACATTTTTTCACTTAGCCCAAAGGATGAAATCAGCACCTCTACCACAATTACAAGTGTATTTCATTTTTGTTAGTCCGATTTTTTTATGATTCAAAATTCTTCGAAAGTTACAGTATAAAGAAGTTGGATATTAAACCAACTACCTAATGTCCAATTGATTTTCTATGGAAAAAAATAAACGTTTTGGGGTATCGATGGTACTAATCATTCTTGACCCCCTGTAATTTGATATTTTGGCAGGAAATTGGTCTGATGAAGCACATCCCAGGATGTCGCTGTGGGACAGGTTGCTACGTATATACTGCGTTCCGGCGAATAGTTTTAGATGGTGTAAAACCTTGATGGGGAAAAGGGGTGGACACCTGTATTTGACCAACAAGGGGGGGGCTAAGCACTAATTTAGGGAACAAAAATATGGCTGATTTGACTCTTTTTCGCAAAGACTTAGAGACTAACGCCAGACGGTAAATTTAGCCAGGCACCGGTAGATCTTTGTTTTAAGGCGACAAAAAAGAAAACCCTGTGTTACGGGCGAGTGGACTTAAGAGTAGTAGGGTCGGTCGGCGAATTTTTTCTTTTTTTGTCTTTGCCTGAGGTCAAAATGGCCTAAAATAGCCCCCAAAAATCTGAATACATCAGAGAAAAAATGAAATTTTTTTTACAAAAAAATTTTCTAAAAAATCAGCCAAAATTGATAAATTTAGACTAAAAACAGGGCTGATTTTACATGATTTGGAAAAACTAAGAAAGAGAAAAACAAAAAACTGCAAAAACTGAAAAATCAGGGTAGCTCGGGCCCTAAAACGTTTTTTTTTTTATTTTAGTGCCTTAGGTTTACAAACATAAACTCTGCTTAGGACGTGCGCGGTGGGCTGCGGGGGTGCGGTTAGACCCGCAAAACTCCACAAAAGGGCCACCTTTTTGCTGAATTTTTTTATCCCCCCTGGGCTTGCAAAAGCAGAGGGGATATGTTTGGGTGCTTGTCCAATCTGGGTGTGGTGGGTGTTGTTTCCAGGTTTGTTAGGTTTTCGTTTTCACATCTTGTTCGAAAAAGGTAAGTCCGATTTCAACCAACTTGGGGTGAAGGTGCAATAGGGTGCCTTCATATGTGGAGATGTCACAGATTAATGGACAAGGTCAAGAGTTTCAAAGGTCATCTGAGGTTCTGTTCCAGTTTGGTAGGTTTTCATTTTAGGTCTTTGAAAAGTTGAAGTGTGATTACAACCTAGCTTGGGTCAAAGGTGCATTACAGGTTCCTTCATATGTTCTTGAGGTCCAAAGGTCAAATATACCAAGGGGAAAAGGTCGAAAAGTCAAGTCCGATTTCAATTCAGACGGGGGGTAATAAGGTTTGCAGTAGGATAAGGGGTTCTTCATATGTGGACGATGTCAAAGGTCAGGACCCTAGTAAAAGTCATCTGAGGTCATGTGAGCCTTGCAACTGACAAACTTGGCCAACGAACCAACTGTTTACTGCAATCTTGCCAGGGGGATTGTGCAAATTTACTTGCTGTACTGTTGAATTAAAATAGCAGGGGGTCGGACACGATTGCTGATTTGGGCATTGGGGATTTCAAAAATGGTATTTGAGGAAAACTGATACGTGCATTACTATGGCCTAGTATCGGGATCGGTGACATTGTAAAATCGTCTCTTAAACCTTTGTTCCAAAGACCTTAGTAATATAGTGATAATTAAG